>VZTD01003639.1:845068-935616 GCA_013397725.1 Rhagologus leucostigma | reverse complement strand
CGGGCAGCGCGGCCCGGCGGGGTTTGTCAGCCAGCCGGGCCGGGCAGGGCACGGGCGTGGGGCGTGCTGCCGCTCACGGTCTGCCAGCGACCGTGCTCGCCGTTCTGTGCACAGCGTTCAGGTGGTGAGTGGCTTAAAGATACCCTAGGTATGTTCTTTTATTTTAAATATATATAATTTTGCTCGTGGACAAAAGTAATTTTTAATCTTGCATCATGGTAGTTAAGTAATCAAGGCTGATGTGTCACCTGAAAGGAAAACTTCCCTGCAGCAGCTTTGAGTGTTGTGGGAGGGTTTTGGGCAAATACTTCACAGCTAGCACTCCTACTGAAAGAAGTTGTGCCTGCCGTCTCGGGGCATAAGTGGCTGTTTGTAACCAGACTGGCTACAGACCTTTAAAAAAGAGTGAAGTTCCATGAGAGGCAGTTATAATAGCTTACTGCTGCCTACAGCATAGGAAAGTTCATGCTTCTTTCCCGATTTCCACATGCCACCTTGCACTGCTCTGGGATTCATCAGATCCTTTCATGTACCTATTCCATTTGCTAATAGGTTAAAGAAAACCCAGAGTTGTTTTTTGCAGGGTTTGCTAACTGAACAGGCTGAGCACATGGTCTGGGGGGAGGAGAAGGGGAGACATTGTGTAGTTTCTTTCACTTTGCCTTTTGTCTGAGAATACATTTGCAATCAACTTAATCTGTGGTGGCAGAAGAATCAGATTTGTGATATCATAACAGAATGGATTTTATTTGAATGGAAACAAACACCTGGGGCTCCCCACTGGCCCCTGGTAGCTGTTTCAGCGTATTGTTGACCGCAGCTGAACAGGCTTCATTTAAACCTCCAGATCTTGTAGTCGTTTGGGTTTTATTCATAGAGATGCATTTTTGTCACTTTTATTGAGCCTCCCACAAAGTTTTGACCAAATTTACTGCACCTCATAAAACTGCCTGGGGAGCAATTACTGTTTTTCGTAAGTACTCGAAAATTTGATTGAAACTACCTAGTTTGTAATGTTCATAACCTTTAGTTTTTTAACACTTTTTATACAGGAATTTGCTTGCTCCCTTTTTCCTTTGAAGAAGTGCAAGCATGAAGGAATGGCGCTTTTTTTTTTTTAAGTATTCAATTTTGCATGCTTTAACCCTATTTCAGAACTCGGGGTCTGTGCCTTGCCTGTGACTTTTATAATGTTAGCTTCGCACCAGAAAAACTTCCAGACTGTTTTTGAATTTTCTTCGTGTGTGGTTGAGATGCTGTAATTAGGTAAGACTGTAGTTGTGCTTACATGGTGATTATAATCTCCAAAGCCATGCTCCTTATAAGTTTAATTTGACCTTGAGGGTTCTTTAATTTTGTGAATTACATGTTACCTGTGTTCATCAGGTTCCCTGTACACTGTGATATAGTTGCTGCTAGTGTCTGAATTTAGTAAATTCCACCAAATGTTAGCAAGGGTGAAATGGGCTCATCCATGCTTTGCTTCTCAGGAGAACAATTCCGATGTTTCTAATGGATAAAGTATGTAGGCACTTAAATAATCCTTTAGGACAGAGACACACAGTTTATTTTGTTCTTCTAGGACTTCATGTGAGACAGAGCAGTAAATTGGACATTAAGATGTTTGGTGCTTTAGGGAAGTTATCCTAATTTTTTAGCTGTTCCTAGCAAAGGTCTCACTGTACCTTTGCTGCATTCTTAAATGGCATTTTTACCTGTGTTGTATACAGTGCCCTGGATTTGGATAATAACAGTAAGTAGAATTATGTTAAATAAGGAAATCCACACTGTTATCAAATCTATCTCCTACTCTGATGATAAGAAAATTCGTTCAGTGTTCTGAGGATGTGTCCCCCCTGTAGGTAGTGGAGTGCTACAGCAGTCTTTATAGCTAAAATGCTTGTCCTAATGCCTGACGTCATCTTTGCTTCAAATAGAGCAGATTCTGTTTTCCCATCTCTAGTGAACCGTTCTTCATTTTCAGAAAGATCTTGTGCTGATTTGCAGTTGTAGCCGTGTCCTCCATCTTAGTTATGTGTTCTCTGGCTTAAGCAAACGGATTCATTCTACTTCATCACATGGGTCACGCTTGCTGTACCTCAGCGTACTTGTTGCTTTTGTCAGGACTAAGCTGCCATTCTCGTAGTTTAAGCTATCTGACTGCTGCTGTTATGACTGCCTGCCTCTCTTGCTCCCATCAGCGCTTGAGGTGACTCACAAAGGCTCTAAACTGGCAGAAAACATTTTCTGAAGCGGGGTAGGTTTTCTGTTGATGTAGTGCTGCCAGCAGCCACCGGTCAGATCAGTACTGAAGCCAGTGGGAGGCGGAGAGTGGGACTGTGACAGCCAGCAACTAGATTGACTGAAGCTACTGTGAAACCTCAGCCTGATAATGTCTGTGTTTCCCTGAAATCTTGCGCAGAATGGGACAACGCTGGTGCCGAGTAGAGCAGATTTGTTGTTCTGCAGTCTTTTTTTAGCAGCAGCGTACTCGCTTTGTGCTTCTCTAATCCCATGCTTCTCTGAGGACTGATGCTCAAATTCCCTTTAATTTTTGTCGTTAGACTCCTATCCTGTATGTAGCAGTATCCACTGTCCAAGTCAGTATGCTGATGTCCAGTGAGGCAGTTTCTATTGTCGCTTTATGGTCTTGTGTTTTCTGCACTCGAGAATGTGCCACTTGTGTATTACCAGCTTTCCTAGCTGTGCCTGAAAGTGTCGTATCTGTCACGAACAAGGCAACACAGATTTCAGCTGATGATGAAAATCCCATTTTGGTTTGG
The DNA here is from genome assembly GCA_013397725.1 of Rhagologus leucostigma. Taxonomy (NCBI): domain Eukaryota; kingdom Metazoa; phylum Chordata; class Aves; order Passeriformes; genus Rhagologus; species Rhagologus leucostigma. The sequence continues at coordinate 932,833 of VZTD01003639.1, read as the reverse complement.
CTGGACTCTGGTAGCTTGGACTTAAGAGCACTGTTTGCAAGTGCTTGAGCTACCCTGCCATTTCCTGCAGACTCAGTTAGTATGCTGTAAGCCAAAACAGTACCAAAAACTGTAGAGAAATCATGATTTGTAACAGGTATCATTTTCCTTTTAAGTAGTTTGGTTATCAAGAGGAAGTCAGATTCTTTTTTCTCAACAAAGCTGTGCTGGCTGATTGTTACTTCTTACAGCTTCAAGAGCAGGACTACTCAAGTAGCAGACTCTGGGCTATGTACAGATTACGATTAAATTTTGGTTAGGCCTTCCCCAGCAGCAAGACACCTGGTCTTCCAGTATGGGATTTCAAACTTCCTGCTCTCTTGTGGAGTTACTGCAGCCAAAGCATGTTTTCAAATCTTTGTGTTACAGAATTGTCTAGCAAGTTTAGGGTGCTTTAGGAACAGGAAAAATGGTTGCACTTTTAAATGCTGTAATGCAGTTATTGATGTTCAATGACTTGTTCTCGCGTCTTTCTGTCTGCCTCTCAAGACTAGTGTGAGACTTCATACTGTGACTGAGTGGATGTAATAACTGGCTGCTGCTGGAAGGGTTAATTGCTGATGATATCCTTTGTGCTTGTTTGGCCCCTTGATGAGCAGCTAGTTCATCTAGGGAACTGAAGCGAAAGGTGATTCAGTAAAACTGGCTCACTGAGAGGTCAAACAAGCTCCAGAACCAGGTTGTCAGTATGGGAGGAGGGAATGGGATGAACCGTGGCAGGAGGGAACAGCTGCCTTAATAGCTCAGCTTTATTGTGAAACCTTTGGGTGTTTGAGCAAAAACATGTAAGGTCCTTCTTTTGTTTGCCTGACTTCAATCTCCTGTGATCTCATCTTTCTATGGAAGATCTCTGCAGTTATTTCTCATGGTTCAGTAATTACTTTGGCTAGTTCTTCCTGGAAATTTGGATCAATTTTGTCATATTCAGCTGAGTTGAATGCATTGAACTTACATAAATATTTAACTAGTATTTTTCTTTTCTAGTATACACTTCTGACTCTTTGCTAAAAATTAATTGCCATAAATATTTTTCCTAATTAATTTTTTCATGAAGACTTGAGCAAAGACATTAAGTTTTGCTGTTGTCATCTGCCTTTCTTGTTAAATAGTTGGCGTAAAGTATGGCTTTTCTTCTCTTATAATCTGTGTTCTCTGTCCTCCTGATTTGAAGTCTAAATGCTGTTCTGTTCAACTTACCTGCAGTCAAGTGTTCTTGTTGTTCGGGTGTAGTTTTTTTGGGTTTTTTTGTAGGATACTTTTCAAAACTTCCGTACACCTAGAAAGTATCTTTTGATAACTTGCATTTCTCTTTAATCTTTGTTGATTCTCTTCCTTGCAAACTTTGGCTTCTGCTGAGGAGAATGAATTGTTTTCACGTGTTAAACTTGTGATGTTCGTACGTCATCTATAGTATGATGAACCATTTAGGAGTGAAAAATACGTCTGAATGAAGTTGTTTTGGCAGTATAAAGCATTGGCAGAGCATTATATGACCACATTAAGATCACACTTTTTGTGGGAGCCAGGGGGACTGAAATCTGAAAAACTCGACCAATTATTAACTTAGGACTTACTGTTTCAAAGTGAAATGTTTTTCCCTTGATGCCCTTGAGAACAGAAAATGCCTGTTCTAAGAAGATAAGTGTATCTGTGTTTCTAATAAAAAAAAGTTGGTAAAGCTTTCATTCTCCTTTTGAAATCCCTTTTCAATATTTCAGTACACTGCTATTCATTTTCCAGTGTTGCTTCAAATAAGTGTGTGTTGATTTAGAAATTCATAGTATTTGGTTATTCCCAGTTAATGTTCTGTAGCATTAAGCATCTGCCTTCACCTGTGTTTAGAATGAAAGAACTACTTGAGACATTTAGTCCTAGTAAGTCTACAAAGGGTGGGCTGTGCTGTCACTGCAGGCAAAAGATGGAAGGAAATTCCTTCCTTGATAGAAGGAAATTAAACCTCCTCATTAGCACCCTGAGATAGGCAAGCAATTTGTTGTCCATCTCTATTTCATCAGGGGCTGTACCAGTTATCTTTCCATCTTACGTTTGGGATACTGAATAGTTCAGTAACTTTTTGCCATACCTGCTGGGAAATGACAGGTTTGAAATATTTTTTTTCTGAAGAAGAATATTTTGAAAATGAATCTGGAAGTGACAATGTGTTTTAAATACCTGCATTTTAAAATAAATGTATTTTAATTGCCACAAGAGGTCTGAAGTGGAGGACAACAGTGATAAAATGTGTTTGGAGTTTTATTGAGGCTCTTCAGACCTGCATAGCAATTTCACTCCTTTTTTCAGGACATTTTTAGCACTTGTTGCTATCGTCTCACCATTTCTTTAATTTTGTCTATCAAAACACCTGTTTTTTCTTACTTACCAGATGCTTTTATATCTTTTTTGCCTTCATAAGGAAAACTTCAGGGTATTTTCTTACGCCAGACATGGTAGCAGGTTTTTCTCCAAGTAATTGCTCATTAACCATTTTTGCCCTTGCATTGTATGAAAAAAGTTTCCTGTTCACCCTTTACATATTGCTCTGATCTTTCGTCCTCTTTCCCAGTCTGCTCTGGAGAGCAGTAACAACCCACCTTTGTCCTTCTCTGCTTTAAGGAACAATTCATTCTCTCACGTTCTGTGTTAGCAAAAAAAAAAAAAAAAGAAAGTAACTGATGCCTTCTAAAAATCCAGGAACTGTAATCAGGGTGTATCAGTGTTACAGGTTTTGTGCAGCTATCCTAGAATGTGCTTTAACTGATTAAATAGTGCAAGTTGTAATTCTTGAGAGACGTGGCTTTTTGCTTTTGCATTTAGTGCCTGAGGTGGATTAAACCAGAGTGGTGAATTTTTCCAATGCCCAGCTCTGTGTTAGGGAATTGTAGTGAGACTGATGCAGAGGTGCAAAGACATTTTCACTGTGGTTCTGTTTTGTGAGTTAGTGCAGTGGGAGATTTCTCTCTTGAGACTTCAGATATGACCTCACAGAAGGCCAGAAGACCAGGTCTTAGTAGGAGCCTGTATCCTTGAGGATCTAAGACGGGGAAGAAGTCTTTCATGGCATCTAGGATAGTGTGACACAGATAGATAAATAACAGCATAGTTGCTAGTGTTCATCATGCTTTCATTCAAGACCCTCATAGCTCACGTATTTAGTAGATTTTTAATTGGTTTTAAATTTTTTATTCTTTTTGGTTCTTCTCTACAGACCTGGTGACAGCCTTTGTTCTTTTATCCTTGGTAGACTTCTACCTGTGGAAATCACATGGTGAAAGAGGCTTAGCTGATTTTATCAGTGCTTCCTGAGCTGTGCTTTCGGCTGTGAACCCCAAGGAAATCTGACACTTGTGTCAATTGCATCACTGAAAATCTTGGTTGAATTAGTCCCGTGTTGTTATTCATGTCTCATTGCGAAATGCTCTTCGTGGTTGAAAACCTGATCTATAGGTGTTCATTAGACAAAATTGACTGTGGATATAGTACAAGACAGTGATATGGAAGACACCAGTAAAAATGGAAATAAAATAAGTTTTTTCACTGTTCCCTTATGCTTGGCATTTATCAGCTTGATCTGAGCCTTTGAAAATAGAATATGAGGTTTTACCTTCCCTGTTGCTAGTGTTCTTTGAAAACAAAATAATTTTGTAACTTTTTGTGCCTGAATCTTTGAGTTAGTATAGTGTTTATTGGTTGGTTTTGGTTTGTGGGTTTTTTTGTTTGTTTGTTTTGGTTTTTTGTTTGAGTAGTTGGGTTTTTTGAAAAGCTATTTCAAGATTTTAATGATGCTGCAAAACAACTGAGAAGATTACACAGAGGACAGGGTTGCATAGGGAAGACAGAAGAAAGAAGGGCATTTGAAAGCTTTGGGTTTCTTGTTGAGTTCTGCCACATCCTGTCCTTCCTGCCTAGCTAGTTGCTGTTATTTTGGGTTGACCCATTGCCAAGAAAAGTGCCCAGGGTAGAAAACTGATTTCTCCCCTGACTTAGGCTTCATACACATGAACAGGTGGGACTGTGAAGCAGTTTAGCTAATTCCTTTAATGTTCACATACAAGAGCAAGCCAAGGAGAGGTGACGCTGAGGGCGGTCATTCTCTTGGCTAGGCTACCTTGGCACCTGAGTTTGTCCTGGGGGACAATATAAACTGAACTTCTTGTGGGTTCCTAAGTAAGACATGGCTTATAACTGGGTGTTACCAGTGCTCCAACCAGGTGAAGAATGAACCCAGTAAAAGGCACAGCTCCTCCCTGGATTAGTATACCAGATGGGTTTATCTTGCAGCTACATAAGTGCTACCACGTATTTCAGGGAAGCAGCAGGAATGTAGTTAGAGGCAGGGCTGCTCCTTCTGTGTGTTTCCTCCTCCATCCCCACGCCCCAATTTCCAGCAGATTAAGTATAACGTGAAACTGCATGCTCTTGGTGTTGCCACACCTTGTTATGGTCTTTGTTCCTCCATTTTCCTGTACCTGAAATTGAAATAATACCTCTGCAGAGTCCAAGTTTGTCTTTTGAATTTTAGTGCTATTGCATATGCGGAGTGCTAATACCTAAAAATGTAGCAGTGAAAAGATACAGCTGACTAGTAATGCCTGCTGGTTTTTTTCCTGGTGCTATTCTATTCTGAAAATCGGTTGATTTATTTCATAGAATCACAGAATAGAATCTTAGAATATATTGAGTCAGAAGGGACCCATCAGGATCATCGAGTCCAACTCGTCTCTCTGTGCAAGAATCCCAACCCCAAGAGTCACTACATATGCCTAACAGCATTGTCCAAAAGCTTCTTGAACTCTGTCAGGTTTGGTGTTGTGACCACTTCCTTGTGGAGCCTGTTCCAGTTCCCAAGCACCTTGTGGGTGAAAAACTCTCCTGATATTTATCCTGGTATAGTTTTTCTTTTAATCAGAATGGTCTACCAGCTCCATAACGAAAAATATTTTGCTATTTTTTAAATTAGTTTTAAATCTGCCGAGTTAACTAGTGGTAGAAATCTACACTGATTATCAGGAATATTGTGTCTTTTATTTCACATCCTGTGGCTGTCAGCTGATTGTATAAGTCTTAATGTGGTTATACATGGAAAGCAGAATATAGAGGAATGATCTGTCAAAAATGTTACTTGTGATGACACATGAAAAAGAACAGCAACTGATCAAGAAGATCAGGAAGGAAAAAAATATCTTCAATTTTTTATAGATTCCAGACTGAATTTTTAAAGTTAGTGGTTGTTCAGAATTCAGGTGCTGATAGGAAAAACCTTCATTTGAAATTAAGCCGTTTGTGAATTTGTAGCCACATTAAACTTGATGACCTTGAGAAATTATTCCATTTTAAATTTGTGAAATCTGTGGGGAGAGTAGAAAAATCAATTTTTCCTCTCCTATTCTCCTTCCTCATATTTTTGTAGTTTTCCAACTTGTAGTTGGGAATAGAGATGCTTGTAACTGGGAAAGTTAGCACGCAACATAGACTTTGCTTACTGCTGTGCTGGTCTGATAAGGGCAGTGTACTTCTTTATTCCTCTTTGCTGCTTTCTCCTTGTTGGTTCATAGTATGCTTGGATATTTTTAAGGAAGAAGCAAACATTTTTCACTCACTAAATATATCTTTGGCATAGTTAGTAGGAAAAAACTGTTTCAGTTTACTCACTGTAAACTAACGTTACTGGAAAATTAATTTTCTTTTTCTAAGAAGATGTTTTTCCATATTGGCACATGTGTAAAACACTTCCAGAAATCAAATTAAATACTGTGTTTTGTTTGGTGATTTAATTAGCAGTCTTGAGCTTCCTTATTTATTCACAACATTGTGGATAGAAATGTATCTGTCTTCATCAGACAGAAAGTTTCATTTCTTCAATGAAAGCACTAAAGCCACAAGGGAGATGGAAGAGTTGAGTGTAGAGTTATTTCAGTTGAGTGTCATGAACGTGAGGCACTGTCTAAATAGCAGTTGCTGTTAATATTGCCGGTATTGGTATCTTGTTCTTAAAGCACAAAAATTAAACAGTATCTTTCAGTAAAGAAAGATGTGCGTTTTCTACAAGTCTGTACGTTCATCTTGACCGTGTTAATGGCTCTGTTATAGTCCAGTGAGTTGGACACTGAACTAAAACTGGAATGTGATTGTCTGAGCTACAAAGATTTTTCAAGCATGGCTATGCTTTAATTGCATCATTTATTTTCTTTTAATAAAGGTTTAATGAATAAAGTTAGTACTGAGTTTAAAAGCTCCTGGCTACTACTAGACTATGCCTGCATCAGCCATAGGTCTCTGAAGTGTTTCAGACTTTGCAATACAAAGGACCGACTGTTGTTTGGACAGTTGCTCAGGCTGTTTGGATTATGAATAATTCTTAAATTTCAGGAGCCACCAAAACTGTTGCTCTTGTGGTACTACTCCTCAGTTAGAGTTTGCATTCCAAACACAAAACCAATTGTACTGTAATGTACAGCTGTTTAATGTCTTCAGAAGCACAGAAAGCTCCCAAGTATCTTGCACATTGATGGCTGTGGTTTAGCATGGTGTATTTTAAGCCTATTCAGGGATCTCACATGCACCATGCTTTATATTTTTGATGAGTCAACAAAATTCCATAATACAGTCCATTTCCTCCCCCTTGCCATTCTCTGAGTTTGAGGTTGTATGGTTTTCTTCTTTCAGTACTGAACTCCTGCACTAGTTTTCCTTGCTAGAGTTGGTGAAAAGTGGACCTCAGAATTGAGTAGCTGCTGTCTGTTAATAGTCTTGGTCCCCCATCGTGAGACTTCATCAGTCCTGGTAATGAAATTACAGATCTGACCAAGTGACTTTGTTGCTAGGCTACCTGTCCTCTCAAAAGCCAGTTGTTCTCAGCTTTGGCTGACCTTTTTAATACAGTGATTTCTGATTCAAGTATAGTTACTAAACTTCAATATTCTCTCTGTAGTTCCTAATCTGTTGGATATCTGCTGGAAGCCTCAGTAGCAGAGGTGAATATACAAGTGTTTCATTTTACTGTGGCTTCTGCAGCAATCCATTTCTAACGGACGTGCCTAAATTGCATGCACAAAAGGTGTAGGATAGAAATGGCCTTTGGAGCCAAGATCTTTTCCCCTTAGGGATACGTAACAATGTATGCCTCAAATCCTAACAGTGTTTTACAGACATCAGTTTTTTCTGACTTCTATCAGTGGTTGGTCTAAAGTGTACTGGAAAAGAAAAACCAAACCAGAAAACCCTCTTAAACTTTGCCCTGTTTTCTATCTCTTCTGAGGCTAAGTAAATTTTCTTTCCGTAGTGAGAGTCATTTTGCTCATACGTACAGCATGTAATGTACAGTATGTACAGCTGACTTGGAGTTGCATAAGGACTTGGCAGATGTCCAGCGTGTTTCAGTTGCATTTTGCTGGTGGCTGCCAGGAAGTGGCAATGCAATGTCACAATGAATAAGTACATTTGAGGGTTTTTAATGCAAAAAAGTTTTGCATATCTCAATTTGTAGTTGTTTTTGATTGTAAGTATTATGTATGAATATGTATGTCTCAGATTCCCATTTATTGTAAAACCCATAGATTCCAGAGTCTTTGTAGCTAAGCCATTTCTGAATATTCCAGTAGCTTGTTTTCTGAACCGAAGTTTACTTTTAGACTGCTTGGTCTTGTGTACTGCTGTAGATTGTGATTCTTGAAGCTGCACGTGGAATAAAGTGTAAGAATGGAAAAGACCCTGGTTTTCTATGTTCACCAAAGGAAAATACAGTTTTAAAATGTATTGCTGCCAATGGTGACTGTACACATATAAAAATGGCACTATTGTATTACCTAGAATTTTGTGCTGTCTTGATTTGCTGGGTTTTGCTCCATTAGCTTCTCCAACAGCTAATACAGTTTGTATTCACTGGTAGGACTCAATATTCCTTGTGGATAATACATCCCTAAAGATGGGCTCAGGGGCCTATGTTAATGGCTTTTTGGTATGGACAAAAATGAGGATCTGGGAAAGGGGCTAAACCTTTCAGTAATCTGCCGGGCTGGGGAGATTGCACTGACTTCTGCCAGGAAATCCTTCTGTATTTGTTTGCCTCAGTGTTTCACAAGATTTGATTTATGTTGCTTAAATACAACTTTGATTTTACTGGCTTCATTTTATGTAAAAAAACTGAAGGTGTTTAGCTCTTATAAGTAAGGGGAGTGATGAATCCCTGGAGCTAATACCTGTTCTAAGGATTTCACTTGAATTTGAGGTGATTTTCATTGTTTTCTTATGAACTTTTTTTTCTCCTAGCTTTCCAAGACCAACTTCTCCAACAACAATGATTTTCGGGCTCTGCTGCAATCTCTTTATGCCACATTCAAGGAATTTAAAATGCATGAGCAGATTGAAAATGAGTGTATCATTGGTTTGCTTCAGCAGCGCAGCCGGACAGTGTACAATGTGCACTCGGACAACAAACTCTCAGAGATGCTTAGCCTTTTTGAAAAAGGGTTAAAGAATGTTAAGGTAAGTAGACTATAAGAGAGATTTGTGACCTGAGGAAAACATGCTGTGATTACATATAAGTTTGCCTTGACTCTTCTTAATATTCTCTACGAATAAACAAAGTAGGAAAAAGAAACATCTATGGTTTTTTGATGCTTTGTAGTCCAAAACACAAATTCTTTTGCCATTCACTGCAACTACTAAATTTCTAGTAAAAATTATTTTCAGAGATGTGTTTTGTGACAGATGGTCACCACTGTATAACTGGAGGAGTTTTGGAGAGACAACATGGAAGTTTCAAATAAAAAGGCTGTTTTGCTAACTGGTCAGAAGTTTCTGGCTATAGAAATAATGAGGTTTTATTAATTTGTTAGGAAACCTTGAGGATCTTTTTTTTGTGGTGCACGGTGTTGTATTATTATCACAAATGGAGATGATTCCCAGACTTATGAAAACAGCATTGTTTTATTCTGTGACTCATGTACTCCTTCGAGTAATCTGTGGGTCAGCAGTCCTGTTAATGAGCCAGTTGTCAAAGAACTCTAAATATATTTCTCCAGCTGGCTTTTTTGACAGTGACTTATATCTCAGTTCTTCTCCAGTAGAATTCTTCTTGAATTCTTCCATGTCTTTCTCTTTGGGTACCCAACTCAACTCCCCTTTTCCTGCCCCCTAAGAACTAGAGTCTCCAGCAGTCATTTGACATCTCACATTACATTTCTAGTATGTGTGGTCCAGATTTTCAGTAAGAAAAATACTAAATATGCAGTTGATTGACTCCCTTTTACCATATAAGCTTGGTTTTGACCTGGGAACCCTACGAATAATTTTTTCCCTATGCATAATAAACCTTAAATTTTAGCTTGTGTCCATTAACGAAACAAGAAATGAAGGAAAGTGAAAGAGGGAAATTTAATGCTTGGCTTTGTGTTACATCTTCTCTGATAGGATGCTAGTGTTATTCTGTTACTTCATTTCTTAAGTGTGCAAAACCATATTTCTTTAGTTCTCTTTAGATATGTTAACTTTAGTTAACGTTTAACTATTTTTAGGGAGTGATTAGTTTAATTTCAACTGATGGCTTAAGCTTGTCTCTGTAATAGGATTTCTTGATGTTGTAGAAGTTTGAAAAGAAAAACAACATTTACAGTAAGAGTTAGGAGGAACTTCAGGATGTTGCAATTACTGGGCGAATTTCAGAACCAGCTTCTTATTACTAACTCAGAGAATAAGCTAACAAATTGATACATGAGGTTGGTCTAACTTGAACATTTAAAAGTCAGTTACATCTTTGTTTAAGAGTTCTTTCAATTTCCAAAGTAAAAATCTATACAGCATGTTTGACTATAAAATCTGATTATAATTTGGAAGTTAGAATTTTAGAATAACTAAGGTAAAATGTATTCAGTTAAAAGATGAAGTAGAGCTATTGCATCCTAGAATACTTCGTATACAAATCATGCAGATACTTAAATGAGTCTGTTACTACTTTGTACATTGTGCGAGATTGTAGATTGGCAGATTTCAGTCTTTGCTCCAAAGTAAAAATAGGATTAGACAAATGAATTCATATATGCTAAGAAAATAAGTTGGAATGAGGCAGGAAGGGAATACTTTGCTGTGCCTATTAACAGGCCAGTACGGAGTGTCAGCGTCATTAAGTAAACACGTTCTTACCCTGAAATAGAGCAAACCTGCTGCATGCTTGGGAAGGGCATAATGGGCTTTCCTTTGAAGCACTTCTTTAATGGACAGTTCCATCCTTGAACGACTGAATGAGATCGGGTAACCATTGAGTCTTTGCTTTCTTCTCAGAATGAATATGAACAGCTAAACTATGCGAAACAGCTGAAGGAGAGATTGGAAGCCTTTACCAGGGATTTCCTTCCTCATATGAAAGAGGAAGAGGAGGTAGGTAAAAATTTTCTTCAAATGTGATGGTGATCTTCCTTGGGGTTTGGAAGGACTGAATAGGGACAAATGGCTTAGAGATTCATTGTTTTTTAAATTATCTGGTTTTATTGCTATGTTAATTTGCATTCAGGACTATGGTGTCATTGTTCAGTTCTCTGACTGGAAAGTGACATGTTCCGAAACTGAATATGTTGAAAGTTTATGATGAAATTCTGATTCTTGAAAAAATTGATAACAAAAGTCCGACTGGGCTGGGATTTGTTTACATCAAGTGGTTAAAATGGATATGTAGCAAAACTTAAATGAGAAAAGAGAGGTCGTATAAAACAGTGCTTCATGACTCAAACTGACACTCCCAAACAGCTTCTGACCTATATTTGAAACACAGACTAGTACTGCCAGTCTGATGATTTACGGGTATCCAAAAACTGGGAAGCATCTTCTGAAGTCTGTCCAAGGGAAGTCTTTTCTCATGTTTTTGTTCCTTGCCACTTTGCCTTCCATGTGAGTACCTTGATAAGTTATATAGATTAAGCAACTTGAATCCCTTCTCTCTTCTGGTGGGGAAAACAATTAAAACGGCTTGCCTGATGCCGTGCAGTGATCTGTTAGAAAGCAGACAGTAAGAATTCAAAACTTCCATGGTCCTTCCTTAGGTTCACTTACTATGTGACACGTTTTACTTCGACAGAATTTGAAATAGGAAATTCTGTGTTGGTAGGTCTGTGTAGCATTATCGACTGTTTCTCTCAGCACCAGTTTTTTTTTTCCATTTTTCCTTTGTGTTAGGTTTTTCAGCCAATGTTGATGGAATACTTTACTTATGAAGAGCTGAAAGATATTAAGAAGAAAGTAATTGCACAGCACTGCTCACAGAAAGAGGCTGCAGAATTCAGAGGTCTCAGTAAGTGGAATCAAGCAGAAGAGCTTCAGAAGGTCTTTAAATATTCTGTGGATGAGAAGGCAGATCAAGGTGAAGCATCTAATTAAAGTAACTTTCAAACTGCAGTTTTTATCTAAAAAGCCACACCAGTGACATACCTAAAGTTATGTGCAGGCAGAGCAGTTCTTATGAAATGGGCGTATCTGTAAACCAGTTTTGGAACTTCAGAAACTTTACTGTTTGATATGGGCATCTTGGCAGGTTGTAATGTAGATAGTGCTTCACTGTTTACCTGTTCTCAACCTTCTTCTGCTCCCTTCCCTCCCATGCTAATACTTGATACAATAAACAGATGGAAATTGTAATTAACTTCTAATTTCATACTTCCATTGAAATTATAGTTTTTATTTGCAGACTCTGCATTTCATTCTTGGTTTTCAAGGCAGCCTTGTGATCTTTTTCTCTTGATGTGTTATTAACACAGAATAGTTGGCCAAGTGACAATATTTCAAATTAAAAACATTCACCTTCCCAGCTCCACTCCCTAACTTTCCTGCGCCTCTCAGGAATAAGAAAGGAACTGTGAGTGTGGAGTAATGCAAGGGAATGAATCTTGGCATCGTGTGAATAGGTCAGATGAAATGAGTGTTCTGAAAGTGGATATTTATTTTGCATTTATCTCTAGCTACCTTTTCTGGTGAAATTTAGAATAAATGGATAACTACTAAAGTACACTTCAGGCTTGTTTTATGACTGCTAAGTCAGCCTAAAATGTCAGTATTTACAGTTTTCACGCTTAACAAAAAAATCGATGCCCCAAGGAAGAGGAGTTAATGTACCAAAAGTGTAATGCTGGGGTGTGTGTCTGATACATAGAGTGAGCTCTCATGAACGGAGTTTGTGATGCTGATAAGATGTGCTGCTATCATTAGAAAAACTTGACAAATTGCTCTGTAATCAGATTTTTTGGATGAAATTTGACTTCTCTGAACTACTCAACTGGTCCTTTTCTGCCCTGCAGGTGAAGCCTTCAGAAAAGAGCATGGTCCATTCTGTGAAATACTATTGAATCTTAACAGATGAATGTGACAGACGTAGCTTTGTGGCATTACTTGCTGTTAAATCTAGCTGGAATAGCAGTTTTGGGACAGTAGTAATTCTGCAATCGCTCTGTTTTAGACTTCAGTAGAGGAGAATATGTGTCTTGCATTCATTTTTTGGAAAAGGAAGAAAATAATATAGCTTGCAGTCCTGTGCAGGCTTAACTGCATTTTCATGCGAAATTCTCTGTAGTTTATGCAGCAACATGCTAGTTGTACAAATAAATACGTTGATTCATCAAGTGAAACTGTATTTAAATATATTTTTTGAAGTAGCAATAGCGTATCACATGGTAAAGTTTACATTGTGCTCACTTTTGAAGCTTCTTTGCAAAAAAAAAAATTTGATGCTTCTCTCTCTAAAAGTTTTAGGTACTTTAGAGGTAAAACCCCACTATTAATAAAACCTGCTGTTTCGAAGGACTCGTGAAAACTCCTTTAGAAATACTTTTTTCACGGAAATTGTCTTGAAACATAACATTAAAAATCTCTTAAAACAGCAAAAGGCCTCGCCAACTGAAGCTCCGAATTTGTTATTTTATATAGTTTGCAGCTCTCTTTGCAGTATGGCAATCAGGGAGAGCTATTGGAAATAGTTCCTACTGCTGTGCATTGAAGTATTAATTACAGTGGTCAAATTTTAGTCTGTAATCCGGTACTTAGTATTACTTTACAACCTGAATGGCTCATCACCATTCAGAAGTTAAAATTGTCAATGCTAGCAGCTAAAGCTAGAAATAAAATTCAAGACAGCTGCAAAGAGTTGAGCATGAACTTTTCTGTGTCCCAATCAACAGGCTGAGCACTTCCAGCGAGAGTGGTCCCAGCTGGTAGGTTCCGTGTGTTAGTACTGTTTCCTGGGAATGTGGCAAACCAGGAACAGATACCATCTGCAACAGAAGGCATTTTGCTTAGAGCATTTTGTTCATAGCAGGTACTGCTTTCATCTTTCGGTAGTTGAGTAGCGTTAATTTACCTTTTTTTTGAATGAATGAGCTAGATGAGAAAGTGGCAAACAGAAAACTGAGCTGGTTTTTTGTTGTTGTTATCCAAGGTGTTGTTACAGTGAAAGCCTTTTAAAGCCAAACCATTACCTATCTTTAAGAGTCATTAAAATTTTTTCAGACACATTTTTTTCATTGTTCTAGTCAAAATGTGAGTTCCACTATTGTTATTAAAGCTGTGAGGCTGTACTTCACTTAACACACACTTTCTGTATTTCAGAAACCGAAGTAACAGGGCACACCACAAATATTACTAATCTCCCTCCTGAAGTTATGGTGACCATTTTCAGTTACCTTAACCCTCAAGAGTTATGTCAGTGTAGTCAAGTAAGCACTGAATGGTCACAGTTGGCTAAAACTGGATCTCTGTGGAAACATCTTTACCCTGTTCGCTGGGCCAGAGGTAAGTTACATTTAGCTGCTTTGAAAGCACATCAATTATCAGAATTTTTGAGCCTGTAAAAAAGTGTTTTAGTGTAGGTTGTCATATACAGTGAGCCTAACAGCTGAGCATGTGAGGTGTACCTTTCTGGGAAGGGTAGTGTCCTGAAACTTGATTAAATGTCAAAAATCCCTAAAACATACTTCCATCTTTTAGAATTAAGAAACTAGAAGTTGTCTTGGTTGAAACTCATGAGCAGATTTTGTATCCAAACTGTTACCTAGTTTTACTGAGGTAAAAAACCTCTTTTTTTTGCTTGTATGAATGCTAATACTGTGTTCGCCAATACAACATCTGAATTACTTAAGAATCTAAGGAGTTTTGAATTACAAATGCTGCTGCTACACCTATATCAGTAAAATTATTTTCTTGGGTTTCTAGGTAGAAATAAAATGCATAACTGCAGAAAGGAAGTTTAAAATGTGGAGTTCTAATGTTTCCTCACAATCTAGTCTTTATATTCAAGCTTCAAAGAAAACCAAATGAATCTTTAGTTTTAGTATTGATTCTTTAGGTATATTACTTCAATAACTTCTACTGCAGCAAGTGGTTTTTTGTAACTTTTTTTCCTCAAACTCTCCTGTTAATTAGAATTTCCTATTGAGAAGTGTGACTTTTGCAAAAATACCTGTTCAAAAGATAAAATACTTCGTATTCCAATGAGGCCAGTTACAAGTCATCAGAGTGTATTTGTGGCTTTATGCCCGTATTTATGTGAGTATTAAAGAATTACTGGAGTATGGCACTGCAGGCTTCACAATGCTGCCATGTCAGTGTAGTTCAGTAGGAGGAGGAAGTCTGGGCTGTTTAATAAGTCTTTTGTATGCCTTTAAGATTTTAAGAGAGAAAGCTGTGTTTATATAACTTAGCTTTAGAGATACATAAAAACTAAAAACTTCTTTCTGGCCAAACCTTTATGGCTTCTAAAATTTGTACAAGGTGGAGAGGAATTTAATAACTTTCTGGTCTGAATTACTTTTTTTTGTTTGGGTAAATCTTCCTGAAAACAGTAGTTTGGTTTCTGAGCTTCCAAAGACCGAGTAGAAAGGCTTCAAAGTTCAGATTCTTAAATTTTCATTTGGAACATCATTGTCTTGATAATTCAGTGCTGCACACGCACAAAAATAGATAATTGGCAACTGCTTAAAATGCCAAACCTGGTTTGGCACAACAGGAGGCTGGTCTCATGACCTACTGTTTGTACTACTACAGTTGTCTGTGCAGAAGTGCTCTAAACTGGGTGGAAGCTTCTCAGATGGGGTTAACTGCCACAGGGAGGGGAAAAGAACTGTAGTTTTATGTAGGCTTAGTTAAATTTTTAACTTTTTTTCCCTCCTAGTACACAGAAGGCTTCTGAAGGTTCTTATGTAATATGAAGATGGATTAAAGACGATGGGACATGTTACCAAAAACTTTTACGTCATGGTTGACAATCAATTAGGATTTCATTGTCGTTGTGTTATTCGTATAAGAAACCTTGTTCTTTTCGATAGTATTCAACAGGAGTTGCTTTTGCTTTATGAAGAGTAGGGTTCCCCCCGTGAGATAGTAGAATAAGGTGGTTTGTTTTTCAGCATGTCTACATTGAGGGAGGCAGCAGAGCTGCTTATCCTGAGCCAGCACTGCAATATCCCCAAACTAGAAGTAAATTAATGCCTGTGCAGTAACCCTAAGGGGAAGGGGTGCTTCACCACCTGAAACAGCAGAGCTCTTGCTGATCTTCACATTCATCCAGATGTTGTAAAAAATGATTGTGTATTGATTTGAATCATATGTATGTTATCAAGTATTGTGTAGCTGTTTTAAGTAGGGTACTTAAGGAGTTTGGTTTTTGTCGTCTTGGAGTTGTTATGTGCAAGGACTAAAACCAGGCTGGTTGACTGTATATTTGTGATATTCCAGAGGAAAATAGAGTTGTCTCCAACCAAGTGTTATGCTGAAAGCTGATGGTTAATTTATTTACCAGAAAGAACTTGAGCACCTAGACAGTCCAAATATTCCATGATTGTAACTGTTATTTTTGTGATTATATTGGTCCCTACTAAGCAAATAAGGACAGCAGGCATGTCTCAGGCATAATAGGCTGTGAGTTCTGGGATGGTACTGAAACTGTTCCAAGAATATTTTGAAGCTTAGGGATAAAGATCAAACAAAGAATTATGTTTACTCCAGCCTTAGCTGAGATGAGCTTGAAATTCATTTATGTCTCTTAAATCAGGTCACAGTATACTGAAAAGTTATCAGTGCTGGTTTCTGCAGCAGTGAGAAATTTTTATTAACTTTTTTCCTTCTTTTTTTGGGGGGTGGCGGTGAGTAGGTGATTGGTATAGTGGTCCTGCAGCAGATACTGAGACCGAACCTGATGAGGAATGGGTGAAAAATAGAAAAGATGAAAGTCGTGCTTTCCAGGAATGGGATGAAGATGCTGACATAGATGAATCTGGTAGGTAAAATTGATTTTGGTGAATTGTTTTTTTTTTTCCTGAAGTTGACATAGCTATAAGAAACAAGCTGAGTGGAAAAAAAGAGGGATGGAGGTTGGCAAGAGAGAAGCAGGCATCTGATTTTAATGACTGCAATTAATTTGTCTAGGAAAGAGCAAACATGAGAGCAGGTAGAAGAGTTATGGGGATGTGTCTGGAGGTAAAGGCTAGGCTTCATCTCTTCAGAAAGTTTGGATGAATCCTCTTGCATCCTGATGCAGTCTAGTCTTGATTTAAAATTTGTCTTAAGCTGTTAAATCACAGATCTATGTATATATATATATATATGAAATGCCCTGTGAGATGGTATTTTGATACCTAAAACAAGTTGGTGGAAACAGCTGCCCTGGGCAACCCTGAGCACTAAATAATCTGTAGTAAATATTTTTCCAAGTCCTTTAATGATTTTAAGTCTTTCTCTCTGGCTTTATTTTGCAGAAGAAGCAGCTGAAGATTCACTTGCCATTAATATAGCACAAATGGAAAAACGTTTACTTCATGGCCTAATTCATCATGTCCTCCCACTAGTAGGCTCCTCAGTGAAGACACTGGTATTGGCCTACAGTTCTGCAGTGTCCAGCAAAATGGTGTGTAATTTGAAACTTGGATTTAATGATTGTGACTATGCAATCTTTAATTAATAATTGACGTGCTTGGGTAGTGTAAGTGGGTTGCAATCCAAAAGAATATTAATTTGTAGGTTGTCTCTAGACACTGTGTGCAGCCTTACTGGCTTGTACCTTTACTGATTATTTTCCTTTCTTTTTTCAGGTTAGACAGATCTTGGAGCTTTGCCCCAATTTGGAGTATTTGGATCTCACTCAAACTGATATTTCAGACTCTGTATTTGAAAGGTTAGATAATTGTTGTTTCCTCATAAAAAAAAATTATAATCTAGCTTTCTGAGTGGTGAGGAAACAGTAAAACATTTCTTAGTCCATTGCCAATAATGGAAGAAAGAGAACTCAAATTGAGACCTCCCGTGTGACTTGTGACTAAGAACTAAACCAGAGTAACAAATCTTTGAAATACCAAGTGAAACATGTAACTTCATAGTGACCATTTAAAATTCTCTGTCTTCACTATTGGATGCTTTTTACCTATCAATGTGTAGCTATCCATAACAATAGTTGTGTTTTGCTGGGGTATTAACAACTTGTCCATAGATTTTTATGGAGTTGCTCAGTTAAGGAAGTTCCTTGGTCTGCTACAGCTGGTAGGGTGTGGAATACTGCTATTTCAGACACTCAAATCAAATGGTAGGCGAAGCTCTAAGGCTTAGGTGTATTGACTGTGGATTCCTGAGTTTTACCGAGGCCTCCAGGAATGTCCTTGATGTCAGTGGGGTGGTGTGTGGATGCAGAGCCTGCACCACTGGGTCTTACTGTGGTGTGGAAACTCAGCAGGTATTTCAGTGTTCTGCATTTACATCTTGTGGTGCTCTCAGGGAGTGTGAACACCACAGAAAATCTTACCAGCGTGGATGCTGGTAGCAACACTCTCCAGCTTGTACAAGAAGTTTTATTTGAAATCAAAGCTTTATAGAATTTCCAGGGCTTAGAAATTAAACTTTGTGAGCTTTTGTCAGTATCTAGTAAAATTTGCCTTATTTGCCACCCCTCATATATCTGTATTTGCAACACTCCAATTTGTAACTCAGAAAATAAGTTTGTCTTGCTCTAAAGATAGATAATCACTTATGGAAAGTAAATGATAGTAACATTAACAATGGATAGGTAAAGATCAGTTAAATGCCTTATATACTTTTATAGCTAATAATGTAAAAATATTACTCTAGATAAAATTTCTATTTCACTTGAAAAAGATAAGACTGAGGGAGTAGGCTTTAGTTAAAATGAAAAAGCCTGGTTTCTAATTAATGATGGAATAATTAATATTGTACACAGTATCTGTTTCAGGAATCCATCTAGTATTCCTGAAAGAAATGGGAAAGGGCAGAGGGACATATGACCTGAGTACACTGGCATTTCAGTATGTGTAAACTGCCAAGCTTGAGAAACTCAAAATACTAGAAATTACAACTGTTGCAATACTTTGAACTGAAAATTGAATCTCAGATGTATTTTTGGGGGGGGTGGGTGTGGGTGAAATTTGCTAGTTCAGTATTTTCAGCCTTTTGAGAAGTTAACTGTGATTTTTAGTAACTCAGATGTGTCTTGGTAGCTTCTGTTGAGTATAATGCAGTTGCTTTTTGAAAATGTTATGTGTGTATTTGGTGCTTGCAATCTGATCTATTATTAAAACATTTGTTCAGTATATAGTGAAACTGGACTTCTTTTAAGTCTCCATGTATGGAGAAATATAAATTGATACTGATTCATGAATGATTTCACATTTCTCTAGACATAATTTTTCTAGGCATATATAGAGCACTTGGAATATCTAATCTGTGTGGAGTAGCTCTTTGAATATTATGTGAATTAATACAAGTATTTTACTTGTGAAATGTTCTTTCATATATTTAGCCTTAACAGCTATTTCTGAGCAAAAACTAAAAAAACTGAACCACCAACAAACTAAACCACCTTTTTTTTTTCCCTGATTTCAGTTGGTGTTCGGTTGGGTATTGTCAAAATCTACGCCACCTTGATCTGTCTGGATGTGAAAAAATTACAGATGTGGCTATAGAGAGGATTTCCAGAGCACTGGGTATCATATCAACTCACCATACCAGAGGTATTCTGAAAAGCTGCAGAAACAGGAACGCTAAGACTTTGTGGAAAAACAGAGAGATTACTCTGCAGTCCAACCAGAAGTATAATTGTTTGCATGAAATCAGCAATGAAAACCTCATTCAGGGAGGAAATGGTGAGCAGCACTGGACTAAACCTGATGGCTCAGAAAACTTCAGTTCTGCTTATGTGTGGATGCTAGATGCAGATGATTTAGCTGACATTGAAGATGCTGCAGAGTGGAGACACAGAAATGTTGAAGGATTTTGTCTTATGGAACCAGCATCCCCTGTTAATTGTTCTGCATCGTGCTACAGTAGAGACATTTATGGGTTAAGGACTAGAGGGTGGCAGCAGCACTGTGCTTCTACTGACTTGATTTACTGCGGTCACTCGTTTTGTTGTGCTGGGACAGCACTAAGAACTATTCGAGCACTTCCGGAGTCCTCTGCACTGTGTAAAAAACCAATAAGGACTAAGCAATCAGAGAAAAAAGACTCTGTGTACTCTGGGAGTGAAAAAACAGATGAAGAGACTGCACGAGTTCTTCAGTTTCTCAGTCTGTCAGGCTGTTACCAGATAACAGACCGTGCTCTCAGGTGAGGAGACATTTTCAAGCTATTTTGCTGCAGGATGTTTTTTTCTGATTTTATTTGTTGGGCCGTTCTGGAATGAATCTGCCAGTATTCATTTCAGTAGAAATTTTTTTACTGAAGACACTTTGGTAAGTTTTAAGTGGTCTTTGCTTCTTAAATAGTTACAGTACTAGACTTGAAAACTTTTCCAGCTTTTCTTTTGGAGATAACAGTAAAATCTTTTATATCTATCTTCTGAAGTCAAGTATTGTGAATTTGTTGTTCCAGACAGTATTAATGCTTTTAGATTTGAGCTTTAGTGATTTCTTGTTAAGAAATTGTGTTGATTCACCAGTTTTTTCATAATGCCTGCCAATATGCTTGGAACTTTGTAAAACTGGAGCAACATCTTGGTTAACCTGTCTGGATAACGACATAATTTATGGACAGGCTGAATAGATGGGCTGAGGCCAACTGTCTGTTCAATTAGATGAAGTGCCAGGTCCTGCCCTTGGGTCACAACAACCCCAGGCAGTGCTACAGGCTGGGCACAGAGTGGCTGGAAAACTGCCTGGTGGAAAAGGACCTGGGAGTGTTGTATGGCAGTGACTGAACATGAGCCCGTGTGTGCCCAGGTGGCAGCTGGCCTGTATCAGCAGTAGAGTGCCCAGCAGGACCAGGGCAGTTCTTGGCACTGGCGAGGCCACACCTCAAATCCTGTGTTCAGTTTTGGGCCCCTCATTGCAAGAAAGACATTGAAGTGCTGGACTATACCCAGAGAAGGGCAGTGCAGCTGGGGAAGGGTCTGGTACACAGGTCTGATAAGGAATGGCTGAGGGAGCTGGGCAGGCTCAGCCTGGAGAAAAGGAAGCTCTGGGGAGATCTTCCCACCCTTTACAACTACCTGAAAGGAGGCTGTAGCCAGGTAGGGGTTGGTCTCTTCTCTCGTGTAACAAGAGGAAATGGCCTCAAGTTGCACCAGAGGATGTTTAGATTGGCCATTAGGAAAAATTTCAGTGTTAGGAAAAATTTCTTCACTGAAAGGGTTTTCAAGCATTGGAAGAGGCTGCCATGGGAATCGGCATATGTGGAAGTATTTAAAGGATGTGACACTTGATGTAGTTTAGTGGTGGATTTGGCAGTGCTGAGTTAACGGTGGGTTGTGATTGTCTCAAGTCATCCAACCCAAATGATTCTGTGGTAATTCTGTATGTGCAGAACAACATGTTAAATATGACCTCATATAACAGTTAAAGGAGGAGAAAAAAATGTTTGACTTGAACATTGAGATGGCTTAATGAGTTACAGAATTTTCTGTTTGCTATTTGCCACTGATACTTTGTATTGTCAGAAAAACGTAGTTACTACTTCATACTGAAAATGGGATGAGGCCGAGGTACTTGCAGCCTCCTGCTCAGGTGTGCTGCAGCATATAAGGCTGATTAAAGCTTCTTGGAGTGGGAATACTTTGTGCATACCTGTGCTGTTTGCTGTAGTAAACTGAGGAATAGTGTGAGGTGCTGCTGGCATTGATTTGTCTCTCCTGAGGTTTTGTCCCCATTTGATGTTCACAAGTACCAGCTGTCAGGTGTCTCCTTTGGTTTTTCTGACACTTTCACTCACCAGTGTTACCCTTCCTCAGGGGGTGCTTCAGATATCTGGGCTTTGTGTTGGTGCTTGTTTCTCTTGGAGTGTTGCATTGGACTTGTGCTGACGAGTTTTGTTAGGTGCTGATGAGGTTGTGTTGTGTGTATTTTACATAGTACTGGTTTGATTTTTCATGACTCAGTAATGTGGGATCAAAGGGAGGTCTGGTCACTGACTCATGACAAAGGTTTAGTTGTATTGCTGGTTTCCCATTGGTGCTTTTTAGGTGAAAGTATTTAGGAGCTGAGAGTGTGTTGCAACAAATGCTTCTTGTAGTCACAAGAATACCTGGAGCCCCTGAGGAGAGGGAGTGAAACCACTAATAGAAACATGTACCAGTTCGTTTATTTCAGAGAAGTTGTTACCTGATAGCTGGTTTTGTGGCCAGCAGTTCTACTTCAGCCTGCTGACAGGAGAAACTCGTACAGTGATGCTCTGAAGGTGTCTTCAGTTTTATGTCCTGGCTTGAATCTGCAGTTTGGTGATTCAAGCCTGGTGGTTTTTTATAGGTGAGTTAGCTTGTTTCTGCTTGAACTTGGGCTGGCTGCTCTGAGCTCACAGAGAAGCGAGCAGGGTCACATGGAGTAATTGCTCAGGTGCGGTACATCCATGTGCCTGCTGCAGCAGCAGCCAAATTGTCTTGCACTCAGAAGAAAGCTACAGAATTCCATTTGAATAATAAGATGGTGTGTTGGCAGAGAGACGCTCTGCTGTCAGTCCTAGGAAAACACAAATTTGGATTCCAAAATAAGTTTAACAAAAAAAAGAGTCAAACTTTGGGAAGCATAATGCACCAAACTTGGGAGTGTCATGTTTTAGTGTGAGATGAGGAATATACATCACCTTGGAAGAGCTGCCAAAATCAATGGTATTTTGAAGAAGAATGGCTTTGTAATTCTTTGAAATAGTTGGTCATCTCTGATGTCATCCATAAAAAAAGTGGTTTCCCACTAAAGTCTGTCTACAGGAATTGTTAGTTTATGTAGAAATCTGTTCATTGTTCAGGTCTCTTGCGTGGCTTCCACCCCCTTCAAAAGAGGGTGTGGAACTGCCAGGTTTAAAACTCCGTGGTTCATTAGAGGTGCGTTTGTTGTATGAGGTGCAGTGGGTCTGTGACGGGGTGATGCAGTGGGGCACTTGTCAGTGCCGTGCGGGTTCCTAACGCGTCTCTTCTGTGTGTCCACAGGGCATTGACTCTGGGAGGAGGACTGCCGCATCTGGAACACCTGAACCTCTCGGGGTGTCTCACTGTAACTGGTGCAGGCCTGCAGGAGTTAGTTTCTGCGTGCCCCTCTCTAAAAGATGAACACTTTTACTACTGTGACAACATTAACGGTAATGTCTTTTTATGAAGATGTGATGCTTTTCTGGGGAGTGATGTTTGGTGTAAGGACTTTTAAAAAGAAAAAGAACCACCAAAACCACACCTTTTTTTAAAATGTTTGTGTAGCACTGAGTTTCACAGATTAATTACAAAATAACTGTTAAATCAGTTTTTCCTCATTTTTTGTTTTTGTTTTTTTTTTTTTTTTGGCATGACACTAGTACAGTTCTGTATTACATAGGAAAGCATTTTTAGTGCCTGTATCTCTTAACTTAGTTTAGCATAACTAATAGGGGTAGAAAGTAAGTCTCCATATAGCCGCTAATACACACTTGCCCTGTCCATATCTCCACTGTAAACCATGCAGTTGTATGTTTTTTTTATGGTCATAACCTCAGACAGAGGCTTCGTTAGGTTGGTACCAAAGCAGGGATTTTTAGGAAACAAAGAATGTGTGTTTTGCCATGCAAACCTCCCCCATTGCACTAGTTTTGGTATAGGATATTTTTGATCCTACCATCACATGTCCTTATGGAAAATGTAATTCAGGTTTTTTTCTGGCTTTGCCTGAGTGAGTAACTTAGGGATGGATCTAGGCTGGAGAAGGATCTGGATAAATGCATAAAATCTGTTCATGGTGCGAGTCTTTTCAGGGTTTACTGCACTGAAATTCAGTCTATTTTATTAAGTCCGGTAAGCATTCCTAGCATTAGAGATGGGAACCGTGGTGTGACTTGTATTCCATGTGTGAATTTAAAACAGGTAAGTGCAACAGAAGGCAAGGGAAAAAGAGGATAATAACTGAGTTCACAGGACTGTGCAAGCTGATTGCGTATAAAACAAAATTGTAGTACCTGGAGGTTCGTGGTGTCCAGCTGAATAATTTGCATACATATTGAGATGCAGCCCCAGCCTGGGTACCGGACGCCAGAGCTTTGGTACTGCAAGTAAATCTGTACTGATACTTGGATATTCAATCCACTGACATTGATACAAGGTGATGCACTTGGATTGGATCATAATATTAGAAATGAAAGTATTGAATCATATTTTGTTTCTATAATTATTGCACTTTATTGACACTGCCTTTTTTTTTCTTTTTGAGACACCTGCTTTTTTTACTTTATTCCATCTAGACTACAGCATTTAAAAATCTTATTTTCTGTTGTCTTTCCTTTCCACCTGAAAATTTTAAGGTTCTTTTTTTAAAATCCTTCACTGACTCTTTCCTGCATTATGTTGAGTTTAAAGATGTCTTCAAAGACCAGTTAGAAGCCTTTTCCTTTTATGTCTGATTGCTTGCTACTTTTCCTCTGTTTATACTTCTTTCAGTAATACAGGACATAATTCGTCCTCAGACATTTCTGGTTTTCATCTTGTCCCTATAAAATACACCATAAGGTCTTTATTTGTATTAGTTTACAATGCTCAAATCTGTGTGTCAGTCCACCTCTTCAAAGCTTGGCTGTTTCATAGTATCCTCAAGAAATTATTTAAATTTAAACAGAATATTTTTTTCAATTGTTCTGTAAAGTTGTCTGATCCTCTTCCTGTTTATTTCCTTCTTGCTACTGCCTGCTGGAATCTGTGAGCCTATAAGCTCTGCTTGGTTCTCTAAAGCATCATGCATGCCTTTGGATCAACAGCTACTCCTGTAGAGAGAAGTGCACAGGACAGTGAGGCTGTAATGGTCTGACTTCTTACATCTGTTGAGAAATAGTGTCATCTCAGAAGTTATGGCTTTATGGAAAATAGCCTTTATAAATGAATCCCCTGCAGTTTTATCTGGGTTTTGTTCCTTGTATTTTCAATCAAACTTCGTTGTGATAGGGCTCTTCAGTGTGAAACTGATGCCTTATCCCATTCTGTGGGCAGCAGGATTCCTACAACAGCTGTTTCTCTATCATTTGGCATTTCTAAAGTAACTAGGGAAAGCAATAGCTGTTTCATTTAAATTAATCCATATCTGGAGCTCTCTATTTGCACATTTTTAGATTGTGTTACTAACTGCTGCACAAAGTGTACTGATCTGTAAGCATGTACAGAATAATGTCATAACTTTCTTTGCCCACCAGCTTATCAGTGATTGTTTTCAGGGAAGGAGGTGTATTCTGGGATCAGAGGTTGGAAAACCTGTCGGTCTTGCAGAAAAAAAAGTGGAGCCAACAGCATGGAATTTAGCCATCTATGAATAATAAAGATACAACTTTGTCATCTGCTAAGGAATAAGGGCTTTACTTTTTACCTGCAGCTTATTTTTGGATTTTTTTTTTCTATGAACACTGAGCCTGATGGGACCCTTTACACACAACCCAGCTTCATTGGAATTTCTTTGTGGAGGGCTTGATGCATGCGTTGCACAGCATAGGTAGGCACACTGGTTGCAATTTTTATGTTTTCAGCAGCTGCTCTTCTACCTTTTTAGTAGAGCAAGGCTAGAAAGGTAGAGCAGCTGTGGTAAGGTAGTTGGGTCTGAGTCTGACTGCTGTTGCACACCAGTAACATGGTACAGTTTTTATGACCAGAAACCATGAATTTGCACATACTTCCAGATCTGTTCTCTGTTTGTTTACTTTTAGTTCGACTTCAGTTTTCGGTTTGCATACTAAAGTTTAGGATCTCTTATGTTTTTCACCATGCTGGAGTTAGATAACCTTCAACTGCAGCTGAAAACAAATCTGTCAATATACATCCCTTCTAATGGCTGATTTCATTTGTCTCAAACAAATCTGGTTGTGGATCACACTGAACACAGCAAGAAGAGTTTAATGTTCGAGTTACATCTTGCTACTGAGTTCTTTTTTTCCTAAGGCTCTTTTGCCCAGCTGTGTCCAGTCTTCTGACTGTATTCTCAGTTTTAAAGCCTGGAGTGCTTTCAGCTTTAGCATTAGAAAAATGGGGCTCCCTAATTTCTGCAGCAGTAGCTCTTCACAGCATTTAAGTATGATTCAGTTTCTAGGTTTTTTAAATTATGTTATCCTCAGGTGCTGTAATTAAAGAAATAGGGCATTAATGAAATAAAGTTGTGATTCTGATGATTCACTCTTCTGGCATTTAGAGTGCCACTGGTCATAGTTGATCTGTCTTTCAGCAGTGGAGCCAAGATTTTGCAAGTTCTTTTAGGATGTATGGACTACTCCATGCAGACTTATGTGGGAACACAGTGTTCTAAGAGTTAGGTCTCAGTCTAAATTCTACAGATTACCAGTGTACTCACAGATCTCTGAAAGGATATGGGGTAGTGGTGGCGGCAGCCAGTTGCTCTGGCAGGAGTGGTTCTTTTACCGTAGTCCTGGCCTGTGTTGTCCTGTATTCTTGGTGGAATGCCAAACTTCTTCCTAGGGAATTTTGACTAATTTTTGTTCTGCTAGTACATGTAACAAAATGGAGTAATCAAATAGCTCTGCTCCTCTCTTACATTACCAAATGTGTTTATACGGTCACCACAAGTAAACAGACCTCACCTCTGTTCTGAGTCCACTAAACATCCGAGTAATCAGATGTGCGTGTAAAGAGCATTACAATAATCCAGTTTAGAAGTAACTAAACTAGTAACGTAGACTGTGGCAGGTTAGATGAGAATCTGATTAACTTTGCTTTCCCAGGTGAACCCAAACCACATTTAATTTAGCACTTCACTGCTAGCACTTACTAAGCCTTCACAGTCAGAGGGACTCTTGTGAAATATGCTTCTCTGGATGATCCACTGCATGTGCAGTTCCTTCCCTACACTTCTGTCACATATTGTTTTAAAAGGCTATGTTTTGGGCTCCTTGTTAAGTCCAGCAGTGATGGTATCTGGCTCATCCCTGTCAAGATGTTTTATTACAGGAGCCAGAACCTGACACTGCAAACAGCCACTGGTTTCTTGCTCTACCTGCCCATCAAAACTGTCAAAGTTCAGTCAAAATCATCAGCTGGTCCTCAAAACATGTGCAGTGTGTGAAATTGCTGTGTGGAGCAATCTCCTCCTAGATAAACAGTGCATTGTTAACTGGGCTGTGCCAAAAGCAGTAATGGGCAAAATGAAGATGGGAGATAGTGGAACAGGTTGCCCAGAAATGTGGTGCAAGACCTATCCCTGGACACATTTGGGGTCAGGCTGAAAGGGGCTCTGAGCAACCTGATCTAGCTGAAGATGTCCCTGGTCATTGCAAGGGGGTTGGAACGAGATGACCTTTAAAGGTCCCTTCCAACCCAAACCGTTCTGTGATTCTGTGGAAGTGGTTCGTCCCCACTGTTAGGTTGAAATGACCATCACACTGGACAGTGTGAAAGGAATATATGCAGTTACCATATTGCTTAACCTAATGAGAGGTGAGAGGAATTGGAGACCTCATATACAGATTCCAAAGGAAACAGAAGACTGTTTTTTTGGCAAGATTAAAAGAGGCCATTTGAACTCAAACAGAGAATTCATAAACAAAGTCTAGTCCAAATGAGGTCAGTAGCAAAGACTGGGGAGGTCAGAGGTTACAAAGCCAAAGAGATGTGGCCAAAGGTCAGTGGTAGTAAATGAAGTCAGGGGAACAAACCCAGTGTCTGTGGCTATCAAAAGCATTTTAATTTTCCTGTCTGTATCAAATGTAAAAAAGAACAAACTAAGGAGCACTAGGGCTTTTATAGAGGAGATAATTGGCCTGTGATGGAGGAGATCAGCTGACAGCTTTACTGTTAAAACAACCATTAATGGCACTTACTACCTCGTTATAATAAGAGCATAAAATGCCCTCCAAATTATGGGAATTGCCCGTATATGCTAAGAAAGAATACAGGGGAGGGCAGATTTCAGAAGATGGGGTTGAACCCTGAATATTTCATTTTATCAGAATTCTTTATCACAGGCTATAAATGAAAGTTAGTGATGTATGAGGATTAGACATGGGGCATGAAATGCAGTATGGAAAGAAGGGTGAAATTTCACTGTCATATGCTTAATGTCATTTGTAAGTCAGTGCCTAATAAATTGGGAAATTAACGTACAAACTTTTCAGATGATCCAGTTTACTTAGAAGTGTCCAAGTTTTTGGGATCTTAAGTTGCCGGAAGAGTGGTTTAAATTTAAAAACTGAAAGCTGTCCTTTAGGGATAGGAAGAAAGGGAAGGGCTTTATGGTCACTGTTCAGGAGAGGAACCCGAGGGGTGACAACTTTCTCCCTGTTCCCCTCCCAAGAGTTCTGTGCTGAGATCAGTCTTACTCAGCGTTTCCCTTGTGTTGTAGTGTAAGAAATGCACACAGTAATTTCCAAGTTTTTGAGTGCTGCTGTATGGTCTTCAAGTAATGATACCGATGCTGATGATTTCCAGAAGGACTGCTAAGAAGCTTCACTATGACTCTATGTGTGGTTAAAGGTCTGGGTGGTTGGGAATGATCAAACTGTGATTGCATGAAACTGAATTCAGAGCTGGCAGTTGCAGTGTGGAGATAATGATTTCAGAGAGGTGTTGGTGCTAATTCTGAGATCTTTCCTATTTGCAGCAGCAGCCAAAAAAGCCACCAATGTTACCATCGTCAGGGTGGTGAGAGCAAGATAGAGGGTGCTGTGCATGGTCCTGGAAGCCTTGGGGCACTCACATGTGGAACACTGCATGCGGGTTTGGTCTCCCCATCCTGAGGAGAGTATGTAATGGAGTTACAGAAGATACAGAAGAGACCTACTAAAAAGTTAGGGAACTGAACACAAAAGGCTGGAATGTTTCAATCTGGGAATGAGATGGCTGAAAAGGGGGCATGACTGTTTGCAGAAGTGGTAAAGCAGTAGATGAGGTGAACGTGCAGTGGTAATTCTCCAAATTTTGCAGTGTTAAGAGCTCAGGGGCACTGGATGAAGCTGGTAGGCGATTTAAAGCAGATGCACAGTGTAGTGAGCTTCTGGAACTTGGTCCTGTGGGGAATTGTGGAAGGAGTTAGTGTCAGGTTTAGAAAGAGGTTAAAAAAACCGCATGCACAATTGAGCCATAAACAAATACTGAAGGAAACGGACTTCAATGTCCCTGCTGCAATAGTTGGGGTTGCTGGAAAAACACAGAAAGTGTGCATGATAGGTTTATATCATGTCCCTAGATAACACTTGCTGTTGCCAGTGGTGAAGGTAGTGTTAGATGGAGCATTGGTCAGACCTAGAAGTTTGTATGTTCCAGTTAGTAGCATGAGGAATAACATCCTTAAAATGAGCAAGAAAAGGATGGAAAACAATATTGAATTATACTGAGTATTCCGTTCCTTGGGATGTTGTGGTTCTGTACGTTTTGTCAACAAGCATTTTGCTAGAAATGTGACAGTTGCTTCAGAATCGCTGCTGTGCTGCGTAGCTGTGGCAGTGCTGGGGAAGGTCAGCTACGACTTGGAAAATGCTGCTGCACAGAACATGCTCTGCTAAACCAGCTGTTCAGAAGCACCGAGTCTCCTTTCTAAAGGACTTACGAAGAAGCTTTCAAACTCTAGCTCGTAAGTGACGTGGAGGATCAAAATTTAGTTCAGGTGAATAAAAGGATTTGAAAAGGAAAATGAGTTTATTGATGAATGAAAAGTTCACTATACTGTAACTTGTCCTTCATTATAGTTTTAGGGTTTTTTATTCAGTCTCATGCATCTTAACTTAATTATAGTACAGACTATTGCATATTGGTGTGTGGCATGAAGCAGGAAGCTGGTTTTAAGACACCAGGTTCTTGGAAATTAATTGAATTACGACTTTACTGTTGAAGGGGGGAAAAAAAGGCCAGACATGGCATGGTGCCCTAGTTCATTACAAAATTTTGTTGGTATTTCTAAATACATTAAAAACACCTGAAATATTTGTTAATTTGTTTCTTATACAAAGGGGGAACATTTGTGTTGTCCTGGTTAGGTCTTTACTTGAGTTGGCTCAGCAACGCACTTCCAATTTCTGTTGGGTGCCAGAGTTCAGCCAGCCTGAGTGTAAATGGGTCTCAAAACAGGCCTATGGCTGCAGGAAATAAAATCCTGTTTGAATAAATACAGTAATTTCTTACCTCATGGTCACTTTAACATTTTAAATGAGGGGTAAGTGAAGGTAAGTGGAGGTGGGTTAAGTGTTGGTTTGTACTGTCTGTGCCTGCAACTCGTTCTTTCTTTCTGAATGGCTCATTTTTAGCCTTATGGCTTCTGATGACTGCAGCGATACTAAGGTGATTCTCTCTTTTTGAATTTCCGCTCAAGAGTGTGTGAGAGTCTGGCCAACCATGAAGTGTTCATGGAGAAAAAAACCTTCCAGACTAAAAAACTGTTTCTATTATCATAGACATAGTTTTGGAGGTTTCTTTGGTAATGCCATGATGTCATCATCTGAATTTGAAAACTGGGAATTAAAAATGCATTGTCAAAAACACTCAGTTCTGAAAGCTGACTGTGACAAGCATAAAGTTGCTCATTTAGTGCTGCTCATGGTACTTCTGTGTCATTTTGGATGTGTTATCTTCATGAGACTAAGCTATGGAGCAAAAATCTCTTGAAAAATACCTGTTCCAAGTGAGGGTTTTACACCATGATAGTACTGGCAGCATTGTGGACTTCATGGTGCTGAATGTAGTGTAGTGCGTTGTAAAAAATGAGGCATTTTTGAGTCACCGTTATGAGAATTATGAATCTAAGTAAGTGGCCTTTTCTTCTTTTCACATTTCTTTTGTTTTTGTGCAGGTCCTCATGCCGAAACCGCCAGTGGATGCCAGAATTTGCAGTGTGGTTTTCGGGCCTGCTGCCGCTCTGGCGAATGACCGCTGACTTCTGATCTTTCAGTCTACTTCATTTAGCTGAGCAGGCTTCCTCTCATGCACTTTACTTACAGTTCGCATCTTGTGTTAACAATCCTTGGAGTGAGACTTGTTATACTAGCCTGACCCTGCCCACAACTTCAAAATCTTAATTATGAGTGTACTGTACAGTGTTGTAACAATCTCACAACCTCCTTTGGCTTGAAGGGTGTTGGGTTTTATTTTACATAATTTGGAGAAGATGGGAAAATCTTCAGATTTTTTTTTTAATGCCACTTTATTCCAGTTTTGGCACTTAAATATACTTTACTGAATTATTTTGTGTTAGGTGACTTTCTTTTTTTAATTTTGAATCCGTACAGTACAATATAAACCTCTGCAGAGAATTTGAATTGTATTGTTTGCATTTGGGTAACAATTATACATCTTTAGGAGCCTTGTTTCTTCCCCTTTCCTCTCATCCTGAGGTTGTTCTTTATATTGCAAAATTAGGGAAATTGCCACCTTCCTTTTGCATTTGGTTTTGTATTTGGGCTTGAAAGACATACTCAAATAAAACATTCCCACCAATAAAAAAGTGTATGCAGCAGTTGAATCTATGCTTTTAAGGTATAAGGTGCCATGCCAGAGGGCTGCAGAGGTGGGGCAGGTGGGTGGGTGTTGTCATGGTTACAGAGCTGTGAACTGTCCAGTACGTGTGGGGGTTTTGATTTGGTGTTGTGGATCCCATGACTGCTAAGTTGCATTTTTTGAAACAGCTTCCAAGGAAGTCAGGTTTCATTAATCTGAACTCTGTGAAGGACAGCAAGACATTTTCTCCCTTGCTTTGATAGGTAAAAAGATTCCTCTTTGGACAGTAGAGACTGGCAAGGAGCAGAGAATCTGTTCTGATGAGTGAAATATGTGCTAGGAAGAGATGAGGAGTGTGTGTTTGTGTGGTGGTATGGGGGAGAGCTCCCTGTGTGAGGGATGAGTACCATAGCCCAGGGCAGGTTGTAAACTCCAATGGGCCACCTGCTCTTGAGTGGCACAGTTGCAGGCTGGTTTTTTCCCTCCAGCAGAGGAGGGGCAGGTGGCTGCTTTTGTAAAAGGCAGAGAGGTTGTTTTTTTTCTCCTATCCTGCCTAATTTTTAGGACTGACAATACAAGCTAGTAATTTTTACCTGTTTTCCTAATTAGATAAATTCTTTTGAGTAGTATTTATTTAGAACAGCAGTCACGGTGACATAGTAGCTTTCAAGATTCTTGGTGTCTGGGAAGTCGGTGTGCAGGCAGAGCTGGAGATTACAATAAACTGCAAGTTTTGGCACCATCTTGGTCACAATAAACTGAAGAGTAAGGTAAGAAAAACACCAGTGAGTTTCGACTTATGTGGAGTCAGCTGGTGGTGAACACTGACTGTGGGCCAGAAGCAGAATGTTCCGTGCTCAGTTTGAAGCCTACAGAAGGACACCACTGATCCAGCAACTGTGTCTTCAGGGACGCTGCATGTGCCCAAAGGTTGATGGATCGCCATTTGTGTGAGGCTGGCTGGGACTGTTGGTAGCAATGTATGCAGTGGGCTTGCTTGTATCTGTCTGTGTTCCAGAACTCTCCTTTCTGAGGCTGGCAAGGTGCAGCCACAGGAGCTTCTGCTTGCTGCTGCTGGGTGGTATTTCTGTGCAGACTGGTAGAGACACAACTGAGGACGGAATGAGCTGCAGATACACTGTGGACTAAACCTGGGAGATGTCATCAGTGTTCAGCAAAGCATCATGTGATGACAATGTACTTTCTAGTGGGGTCTGTAGAAGGGGGAGGGAGCCTGTGGCAGCAAGCCCTGACTCTCAACTAGTCCATGAGTGCTGAGAGCTGGCCGACACTATAGAGAAGCCACTCATGATCATCTTTGAAAGGTCATGGAGAACAGGAGAGGTGGCTGAGGACTGCAAGAAAGCAAATGTCACCCTGGTCTTCAAAGGAGGACTCGGGGAATGACTGGCCAGTCAGCGTCACCTCTGTCCGTGAAAGGTAATGGAGTATCTCACTCTGGAGGCCATCTCTATTCGCATGGATGACAAAGGGATCAGGAATAGTCAGCATGGATTCACTGTTTGACCAACCCTATTTCCCTCTATGATGAAACAACTGCCTGGCTGGATGAGGGGAGAGCAGTGGATATTGTCAACGCCGACTTCACCAAGGCTTTCAACACTGTCTCCCACACCGTCCTTAGGGGCAAACTCAGGAAGTGTGGCTTGGATGAGTGGACAGTGAGGTGAATTGAGAACTGGCTGAACAGCAGATCCTAGGGAGTTGCCTGTCATTAGTGGTGTCCCCCAGGGTTCAATACTGGGCTCACTTACTATTTAACTTATTCATCAGTGACTGGGATGAAGATCCAGATGCCTCCTCAGCAAGTTCACTGACAACACACAGCTGGGAGGAGTTTTGGGTTGGTCCCCCTGAGTGCTGTGCAGCCCTTCAGAAGGATCTGGGCAGGTTGGAGAGATGGGCAGAAAGGAACCATCTGAAATTCAACAAAGGCAAGTGCAGGGTCCTGCTGAAC
Source organism: Rhagologus leucostigma (assembly GCA_013397725.1). NCBI lineage: Eukaryota > Metazoa > Chordata > Aves > Passeriformes > Rhagologus > Rhagologus leucostigma. The sequence continues at coordinate 899,987 of VZTD01003639.1, read as the reverse complement.
GCTCTTCCTAAGCTCAACCTCCTGTCATTTTTACTTGGAAGAGTTTGATTAGCAAGATTAACAGCAGGAAAAGGATATGTATTTATATCAGTATTAACAGCACAACTACTTACATACTAGTAAGTGAATTTGATTTTTAGTAAACTATTCTTTTGATAATTTTTTAATTTCAAGTTTGCTAACTTGATTCAAGCATTTCCTACTCCTAAGTAATCAAATTGTTGTATAAAAGGAATGAGCTTCCACTTAAAGTTTGGTATAAATATTTATTAAATCCTTCATCTTTAAATTCTTAAGAAAATGTCTTACACCTCTAAATGGTGCTGGCATTATACAGATATAAAATACAGAGTAGGATATGAAGCAGCATCTTAAAAATTGAAGTATGGCCTTCACTGACGGCTCTTTGGTATGTGAAATTTATTCATAGCTAAGAATTCAGGAACTGAGGTACAGGAAAATTTTTTATTTACAAGTGTGTTTGAAGAGGAAGAAGGGCTGTAGATAAACTGACTAGCTAAAAACACTCTTGAAGGGATACCAAGGAAACATTTTACTCTGCACTGTCACTTATATGTGGGCACGTAGTAATGCTTTTAAGAGTGTGAAGTCCCACAGGGAGCTATAAAAGACTATATAAAAATCACCTATTAGTACTAGAAATTTACGCTGTCCATCTCTTCCTTAGCAGTAATTAGTATCTTCAGTAGTTTTAGGGCAAATAAAGATACTAGAAATCATGTTCTCATTTGATTTTTACATAGTTCAGCAGTGAGAGAAATCTGATATTTACATCTATATAAGCAAAATTCTTGCAGTATTCTGACTGGTCTGTACTACCTATTTCGCACAAGTGAAGCAACATAAATCCATATAGAGAGAACATTTTGGGGATAAGCGTGAATATACACAGCTAGAGCAAATTCAACATTGGAAACATCAATGGTGTGAACTCCTGTGCTGTGTACAGCTTCTATTAAAGGTCTCACTTCAGAATATGGCATATGAATTGGAAATCCAGAGACCTGGGAAAAAGCAAGAAGAAAAAAACATGTAAGAAGAAAAGGTGAAGGCACCTGAATAAATACATAGTTTAAAAAAATTTACATGCTGAGTAAAACAGAGTATCTTCTCTATTGCCAGCCTGAGGAGATGCAATAGAAGAACCTATGTTTGTATTTTGGTAACACTCCAGGCAAGCTTCTGACATTTTTCCTCTTTAATTTGGTTTAAGTTCAAAGTGAAGTTCTTTAGAATCCACTAGAATAAAGTTATATTAATGAACACATACAGCAGAATTTCATTGCTTTTTTGCCTTGTGGTGATTTTCAACCATTGTGTTCTCCTGGCTGGGGATTTGAGCAAATGTCTCCTGCCCAACAGGAACTGAAACCTCAACTCATTTTGGAGCTGGCCAGAGTTGCCAGTACTGTCACAGGTGTTCCATGTGGGAAGCAGAAGGCCCTTCCAACAGCCTGGAAGAAGAATGCACTGGCACACCAGTGGCTGCAGTCAGTCAATTCTCTTCTGTCTTTAGAGTGAAGTGAAGACTAGAAGACTGAAGAAAAGCATGTTGTGTGGGCTCCTGCAAGTAGACTGTGTGTAGCACTACTCAGCACCAGTACCAGGTTCCTACTGACCTTGAGAGCTGCTGCACCAATCAGCCCCATAGCAGCTGCTGCTGGGAGACTGCGCTCATGTTTATGTATTGGCAGTAGTGGCTGTTGTGCAGCAGTAAAATAACAATGCACCCAATTAACTTTACATTCTTATGTTCAGCAGAAACTTTTTATCTTCAACGTTACAAATGAAATAAACCAGATCATCACTCCTTCACTCTATAAATATTACAATGGTTTATCTTTGGTATAAATTCTCTTGTGAATTTTGGTAGTAGAAGAAATAACTAGCCTAGGACGCTCTTCTATGCCACAGAGTAGCAATACTAAATCCTAGGGATTTAACTTCTTGCTTCTATGCACATGCCATTTCTATTCACAAGTGTACCCTGTAATCTCCCAGCTGTTTTTGCAGCTCTGCCTGATGGTCATCTTCTACATCTTTGCCTTGGTTTTGTTCCAGCAGTGGCAAAAAGTTACGGAGGGTAGAGGTGCAGTATCTGTTCCAACGTGTTGGGCGCATTGGTCTCCATTCCATAATCTTATCTTTTAATATCTTTTCAATCCTGCAATAAGATAGACTGGTTATTACAATTCTAGTATTGGGCATCTGAACTAGTCTCCCTTGGCAGACAGCACAGATTCTGCGAACCACATATGACTTCAGTTAACTGCTCACTGAAAGTGCAGAGAAGCCAACACAGCTGTGTAGTAATGTCTGCATTGTCAGTGCCTGCATGGAAAGCCATGGGTTACAACCCCTTTTTAGTTTACACCCTCTCCTCTCATCCCCCCGCATCATTTTGCTTTTCGGGAAAGGTAGAGCAATGATTGATTAGTTCTTTCTACCTGGCAATCTCTATTGAAGAAAGACAATTAAAAAAAGCCCTGAAACAATAGCTTCTGATTTTTTAGGCCGTTCTCCTGGCATTCAAAGCAGGTTTTTAGGTCTAGGCATGGATACCTAGGGAATGCTCTGGTATCAGCACTGATGGCACTTATGTTGGAGGTAGAAGTACCTGCTCTGTAGTTCCAGTGCAGCAGCCTTATCCGAATGCTCATAAGTTAATTCTTCAGGCTAGCAATAAATAAAACAAATATTAAAACATACAATGTCTTCTAGACATATAACAATGTAACTTCAGGAGTTTCTGCCCTGATGATGGTCACAGGAGTTTACAATTATGCTAAAATAATCTATTCTTTAATAGAGACATGATAAAAGTTTACTAGATATTTGTGTGTAATGCTGGGGGTTTTTCCCCCCAGTAAATTTCAACTGCTTACACCTTTCATAACTGCACAGAAATTTATGGCTTTTTACTAAGGATGTTCATACAGCTTGAAAAAATGCCTTCTTAGCCATGAGACAAGAGTCGACACTTTCTTTATAATACCAAGCTACTACTTTAGATATATTTGTGTTAAAGATTTGTCCCATTTACTTCACTGTTGTCCTGAGATCTTACATAGACAGAGGGCAAAAGCATTAATTCTGTATAAAATCCACTTTTTGCAGTATTCCTGCTTTCATTTTTTTAAAGGAGTAAGTGGGAAATCTTTTTTAAAAACCAATGCTATTACATAAATAACCAAAGAAGTCTAAGGAACTTAGTATCTGCTTCTTTCTACCAAGTCTGTGATGTCTCAACCCCTCAAATTGAGTTGGCAATAGATCCATCAATACCTGAATACTGCGGAGACCAGGGAATGGCAAACTTCTTGAAAAGAAAGGCTTCCAATGTTTTGGTTTGCTGATATCAAAATTTATCCTTCCTGGGGAATCATATTCTTGCATATTAAACCAAATCTATGGGAAAGCAAATTTGGTTTAGCTTTCAGCATATAATCACACCTATGGAACACATTCCACTTACATAGCAATAAAATACTATATAACGTTAACCTCCTGTAGCAATTTTTTTTTGCTGTTCTGAGCTGCATTTCCACCCCTCTGGACTGCTGCATGAGTCTTTTCTGAATTCTGATTAAATTCTTCCAAGAGCCCAGCCCAGTGCAGCTGTGGCTGTGATGCCTGGTAGCTGCTGCACTCTGGCACCACTGCTCTTTTAAGTGTATCTTGCAGAATAAAAGCAGAGATTGCAGACACACAAGACACAGCCCCTGTGTACATTTTGTCAGCAAGTGGAACCCATGTCTTGCACTCCCCTTCTTTACACACATTTGTTTTGGCCTCTGTGCCTAGTCTGGAGCATGCAGGCACTGTAGGATTCTTGTTCAAACAACCTTTAAATAACTATTGCTAAGGCTGCAAAATGTACCAGCAATTACTATGTAAATGTGCTAATCAATGTGTGCGACCCTTTGTAACTGAGGTACTGTGTAATCCTTCCAGGACAGCTGGTTCTGCCCCAGTTGGATGTGAGGTGGTGTGGCTGTGGTGCAGCACACCTGCTCAGTCTCACTGAGATGGGAATTACTTGCCTTGAAAGATGATGTTGTGCTCTGCAGTTCAAGTCAATGCTCAAGTCCTTAGTTGTTTCTTCCAGCAATTAACAATTGAGTTACAGTTTTCTTAACTGTAGGTTTAGTACTGCTTAAAAAAACCCCAAACCAAACAACTCTACCGCTCCCCAAAATGCTTTTAGTGAAAGAACTGGGTACTTTGAAAATAAATGTGCTTTAGAATATAAAATTCTTACCTAAAGTCATGATCTGTGTTTAGACTAGGACATAGAAGATTAAGTAACAAAACAAAACTCGTAGTGCATGGCATTCCAAAAAACTGAGGAGCAAACTTTTAAACTCAACTTCCAGCTTCCATTCAAATAAACCCTAGGGTTCTTTTTTTAAGTTTGCCCTCTTGTTTCCTCATTTTCAGACTTTCACACACCTTTCTAGCTCATTATCATGTCCCTGTTTGTGTCCCCAGAACCTGTAAGGTCTGGCTTCCAACCAAGTCAGGGAATGCTGCTGGCAGGACAGTTCCCAGGGTTTCTGACCCTCCCAGAACAGGCTCAGCTCCCAGTCTGTGGCCTCTCCTTCACCTGCCCAGAGCAGCACAGCTCTTACGATCTCTCCTCTCACTATCTTGGACAGTTTACAGCCACACAATGAATAATATATTATGAACATGCACTAGTATTGCCTGTGTATTTGCAAATAAATAGGAGGACTTGATGCCAGGCAGAAAATCCATATTGTTTTTGTGCCCTGAGGTGCCAGCTCTGTGTTGTGCACATTGATCCATTCAGGCTGTGCCCAGTGTCACATGGGCAACTCAAGTGACTCCTTTATACTTTCTCATTTTTCAGTCACATTTCACCTGCAAACCATTATCTTTGAGGAATGACTACTCCTCACCTAAGCAGCTGTAATCTTAGACGATCCACTCTGGGAACCATGTAAATAAAACTCAGTAACGAAAAATATTAACACATCTCTTGATTCACCTAAATGCTGATTAAAAAATCTTTCTTATTTTAAGTATCTAAAGCAGCTGAAAAACCTACTTAAGTTTGAATAATATTGCTAATAAATGATAGCCTAAATATAGTTACAATGATAAACAAATGATGCCAAAGGTATAAAAAAAAATCAAGTTATTGACCCTTACATGTAGAGAAATGTGACAAGACCGGGCACACTTACATTATCACAGCTGATCAGACAGTACACATTTTGTAAGGGGCAGAAAGTATCATACTGCCCATAAAAACATCCAGTACTGGGATTCCAAATTACATACTGACTTTGTTCCAAAGTTAATACATATGCAGTTGGTCCCTAGAAAGGAAAAAAAAAAGTATGAGAAAGATGTTTGAAAACTGGCTACAAGGACAATATGCTTTGTATTCTCTGGAATACTAAATTTTTACTATTGAGATTGATAGTGCTTTTTAGGGCAAACTGCTTAGAAGAATTTACAGGTTCATTACAGTTCAACACTTACATAACAATGTGGCAGAGAAATGTCAGACATACTGAGCTCCGAGCCATTCTTAACATACAGATTCTGAAAGTTGTCTTGCTGCAGCTACAGACAGATGTGAAATTCCACATACAGGAATGTTTACCAGAGGCTGCTTCAGTACCAACACGTCCTACTTGGCTACTGCCACAGCTCTCATCCATGGGCAATCTCTGAGCTGAAGGACTTCCACCTGGGCAGTGCACTCTGCCTCAGCCATCAGCCTCCCTCACAGGCACGTAAGGAATTTCCAAGCTCTTTTATATTCTCTATCAGGAATCCCTAAACTGCTCTTCTATATTCTTGTCATTTCCTATATTGTCCAGGTATCTTGAAATACCCTCCTTACAAAATGCTGTATTAATGGTTAGCATCTCCATCAGATTTTGAGGGGGAGGGATGTATCTGAGTACCTGTTCCTGTCACTGCAGTATCTCAAAATGTGCTTAATAAACTAGCTTGGACAGAAATTTTTACCAAAATTCTCTGCAGCAAAACTTTCACATGTACATAGGAATTTGCTTTATAAACAGTTCCCACCTTTTTGAAAAGAGCAGTATTGGTTACTTGGAAACCTGAGCGCTTCCCTGAGAACAAAGGCATCTCCCAAGGGGCAAAACAACCTCAGTGGTTCAGTTCTGGGCCAGCCTGAGCCCAACTGCTGCCACAGTGGCTCCCGGCAGCCCAAGGCAGAGCAGATGCTTCACTTGTCTGCATTAGAGTGGGCAGAGGGAGGGGGACTTGTTCAGCCCGAACCAATCTATCTTTGCTATTGCTGCAGCTCTGCCATCAGCCAGAGAGAGAATCAGCAGATATGTGTGACCATTAACAATCCCCGGCATGTCCCTAGCCCTCTCCTATCACCTCTGAACCTGTACCAAATCCCACACAAACTCTGTCACAGTCTGTGTATCCATGACTGAAATGCTGTGAAGGGACTGTCTCCATCAGTTTGTCCTGGATGCACCATTTATACAAGCTAAAATCAAATCAAGGGTTACAGATGCTTGGTACTGTATTATGATGACAACTACTACCAGTTTCAGCATGGAAACAGAGGTCCAGGAAAAAAACCCAGACATATACTAAGATATACTTTCAATTTTTTATTTACTTCTCTAAAAAGAATCAATTCCCAGCACCAATGTTTAGATAATATCCTGGAAAAACATCCCAGCAATAAACAGCTATCCATTGCTGGGGGCCAAAGACTTCACAGAATAAAAGTTAATACTTAGGCCAAATGAAAGAATCCTCTTACCTCAGGAATAGCATTTCCAATGATAAGCCAGGCTTTTTTCCCCATACCAAGAAAATAATTACACAAGAGCACAGCGTGTTCTTCCTCATCTCCGGCCAGAAGATAAAGAAATTGCTAATTGAGGTATTAAAAAAAAAAAAGGTCTTTCTAGGCAGTTATCAACTTACAACACTTGATAATGTTTCTTAACACATCTGAAGCAAGGAGTCCTCTCAGAACTTTGCAGCTGATCTTTACTGTTTATTGGTAACTGCTTCAACACACAGGATGAAGAGTGGTGTGAGAATCCATGAGATCTGAGATTTTATCACAAGAACCAAGGTCTTTGTCTTTTTTAGAAAGACAATTTTTCAGGAAAGTTCTGAGATGATAAAAACTTAATCTATGATCAACAATGTTTGCTGTTATTCTCTAAATGACACGATTTATGTGACAGAGAAGGCTAAATATCCCATTATTGCTGACACTACATGCAATGTCTTTTCGGTAGTTCCTTGGAATGACAATGATCCGTTTTTAGTCTAGCTGTAAAGTCTCCATCAGTCAGCATCCCTTCACTAGTGCATGACTATCACATTATGGACTGGTTCACAACAGAAAAAATGGGAGATTCCTTAAAGCCCTAAGGTATTCTTAGCTACTTTCAATCAAAGATAAAATTTTTGGCTCAGATCAGAATGAGCAACTTTTTTCAAGCTTTGGTCCTTATGCTTTGAAATAAATGGCTCAAAGAAAAACAGTCCTCACAATAGCAGAATCACAGAATAATTTAGGTCTGAAGGGACCTCAAGAGCTAATCTGCTACAACCTCCCCCCAAAAACAGTGGCCACTAGGCTGTTACATCACATTCAAGAGGATAAAGAACTTCTGTTTAATGCGTTGCTTACATCTGATGTACTCCATAAATCACAAATGCCAGCAAATGACACACTATCTGGCAAAAAAGGAATCAAAGCAACATATCGAGCCACCAGTTCCTACAAGAAAACAAAAGAGGAACTTTAATTCACAATGCTCTGCTGTTATTATACTAGATGTAAAGAATGTTGCTGTTTCCACTCAATGACAAAACACTGAATAACCTCATTACAGTAGCAGTTAGTTCATTTTAGAACTTGTATCAAAGACTGATATGATTTACTGCCATTGAAGTTTGGCATAATTCTTTGTCTTTTAAAGGACAATACTCATTAATGTTGAGTATTACTCTTTTTTCCCCTGAGAAGGCAAATAATATTTTACAGTATCATTATAGTTGGACTTACTGTGTATTATATATAGTCAATACTACTTTATTTTGTATCTATGGTTTTTCCTTTGCAAAAGGTGTAGCTGTACAGGAGAGACACAAAGCTGGGATTTGCTTACGTGTACATGCACAGGTAAACAAACAAACATCTTAAAATCTGTACCCCAGAGGCTTTACAATCTCTTCTAAGTACTTACTGCTGCCGTTTGAGATCTATTTGGGACAGCATCAAGAAGCTCCTGTGGTGGATTCAGAGGTTTGATATATCTGGTAATAAAAACTGTTTTCCCATCAAGGTCGATTACAGTTGTTAGGCACTGGCGGCTTGGAAACTTTGATGTACATTCAGCTTCATATTTTTCTGCTGCCTGGAGCAGTTTCTCATCTTCTTGGGTATCAAACTTCAAAAGACAGTGGAATTTATACAAAAGCAGTTTTATTTATAGTTTGGACTTAAATCTTTACTATATTTGGCCATATTTCACCATTTAGAGGACAATAAAAAGAGTGTGAAATTCTTTCCTAATAGCATTTTGAACTTGTCTTGTAGTATAAAGTTTTGCTTACAGACATATAAGAGAGGTCAAGGCAATGGAAAATCAGGTAATTTGCATTTACTTATGAATGCCCACAATGATCGATACGTATAAGCTGACTTTATTAAAGCACTGAAAAATGTAATGAAAGTTATGGCCAAGTACCACTGTGGGGACAAGGATGTAACACCACGTATTAAGGCAAAAGTAAACAATTATGGTTAGGTACTAATCCAACGTGCTATTCCCATAACACTCCATTAAAATCACAATTGACATTATGCATAAAATCCCAGTGACTTTTATATAAATAATACTGCAACAACTCTGTTCAATGCCAAAATATTTGCAGAGAGGGTTCAAGTGATTTTTAGATGAATCCTTATAATTCAGACGTGTCTAAAATTTCCACATTTTTAAATGAGGTTTTTCAGAAGCAAATGTAGGACTCAAAAGCACATATTAATTATATAACAATGACAATTATTTTGTCATGTTACCTAAGATGTCATCTTTTAAAGGTATTAGGATCAGTCAAAATTATCTACTTAGAATTCCTTGCATACTTCTAGTGGTGCTGAGAATTAAAGTTCATCCTTCATAATATTTTTGTTTAAAATAAGCCACTTTTGTCATTTGTTACTCTTCTTCTCAAACTAACCTGAGGTAGAACAGCTGGGCACTGCCCTGCAGCTAGACCTCCAAGTTTGCAGAAAAGACACAGAGTGCTGATTCTTCTCAACCATAATTAACAGCAGAAAAGTACAACCTCTGGCATGTTGTAAATTTAAATGTAGCAATTTACTGCAAATATTACTGGCAAATAAACAATTACTATGTCACGGTCAAGTAACACGAACTGCAAAAAGGCTGCTGAATGGCACAAACCCGAGCTAAATCTTAAACTAGGAACAACAGGAATATCTCAACTGATATATTAATATTGTACCTTCTTAAGCATTTCATTCATCTATATAGAGGTTCAGGAAGGACAGCAGGAAAGAGAGGAAAAATAAGTAAAGAAACAAAAAAGGTATCATAAAATTAAAGTAAAATTATGCTTAGCATCCTAAAACACTACACAAGCAATTCAAATTTAACTGCAGGTCAGGAATAGGAAGAAAGGATGGCAGATTATTTAGTTTTTTTCATTTTTCACCAAACTCTTTCTATAGTAAGTGTATGCATTGCATCTGGAGAGTTGCAGCAAAGAATTGTAACAACTACTGTTGTTAGTCTAATGTACTTCTGGTTTACTAATGAAACTGAAAAAAACAGCAGCTGCTGTTTAGAAATTATTATCTTCAAGATCTGGAGACATGCATGAAGCCATAAATAATAAATGCTCATTTGAACAGTATAAACACGGAAGCAAGAAAACACTGTTTGGACCTGCCACCTCCTTTTCGTCCACTGTTCACAAATACTCACATGAATGCTTTATTGTTTACAAAAGTACGAGGAAAAACTACACGCTCACAGATATGAATGCAAATTTGCTTTCTCTTGGGACTGAAATTAGATAACTGAGCAAAGTTATTTCTCATGCATTAAGTGCACATCTCACTTAATGGTGCATCTAATTAAATTGAACTGAGATAAAAAATTTGAAATAAACCACTCCGAATTTGTATGAATGTCCTGTACTTGCATTCATGTCCTTTGGTACACTATGGAGACCTATTAATATGCATCTCAAGAACTGCACCACTGGAAACAATGAGCAAGAGCATGATGAATTCCTGATTAGTTACCTTCTCTCTGACAGACTCTCCGGGGATGAGCTGTGGTTCAATGGTAATAAACAGTGTTATATACGAGCCCTCACTCAGATTTCGCACAGAATCATAACCTCTCTCCATTCCCAGGTTCTTTTCTTTGCTGTAGCCAAGGAGGACTGGAGGAATATTGACCTTAAATGTACCATCAATCTACAAAAGATACAGAGAAATACTCCTCATTAAAAGCAAAAAAGCAAAAGTTCCGTCTCACATAAATTTGCTACTTGTGTCCACATATTTTCTTCTTTTGATTGTTATTTTAAGTTACAAAATAATAAAATGAGAGAATATGATATTTATGTTGATTAACTGTGCGGAAAACACGAGATATCACATTGTTAAATATATTAATCACAACTTGATTTCAGCCTCTCTTGCATATTATGAAAACTAATATTTAGTAAAATGGAAATCATACACTCTATGGAAATCACACATACTAGTTCACAGAGAAAGAAAGAGTGCCAGCCTTTCACTATTTTTCTTTCAAACAGCCAACTCTATATGGCTCTATTTACCTGGAAAAATGAAAAAAATCGCAAAATACAGGTTGCAGGACTATGCTTCTCAAGGCAGCAGCAGACCAAAGGGCCTTTGCCTATGAGTGATGTGGAAATGATGCTCCAGCATCTCAGAGACGGAACCCCATTCCATGCAGAACCTACTGACGCGTCTTGGGTGGAACTGCAACTGGGCTAATTTATCCAGCTTCCCCACAGAAGTGCTCTGACAGACTCACCAGCCCTTTGCGGCTCCCCCTGCCACCACAAACAGAGAATAAAGTCTTTCTGAAGGGCTGGGTGAGACAAGAGATGGCAGGCCCCACACTTGCTTGGCCAGGTTTCAACACTGGAAGTACCCAGTTTTAGGAAAAAAGCAAAAAAATTAAGCTCCTGATTCAGACACAGTTAAGGCAACTGCCACCAGAAAGGGTATCTTCAGTGGATGTGGAAAATGAACAGATGACTCACTGGCAGCATGGCTCATCAAAAATTTAAAAGCAAAATTAAGTTCTGATGAGGAGAAAACTAAATATATCACTCAAAATTTCTGTTGCAGTATATTAGAACAGGATGATGAAATGCTTCATTTGCTACTGAAATTTAATTGCTAGATGCACCTTGATATAACCACTGTGCAGACTTTTTCAAATTCCATATGAAATCCTCTTCAAATGCAAAGAATCTCTACTGCTGGGAAGATCTATACAAGCACTCACACTATGCTTAGGCAATCACAAACTCCAACACCTCCTCAAAGGAGTCAGAAGTGTATCTGACAGGAATTCTGGAGCTACTCTGGTTCTACAACAGAAAGACCAAGAAGAACTATGAAGAACAGAGGTCTTCATAGTATGGGAAATACTAGTCTTCATCAGTATGGGAAATCCTCAAAGATGGATTGTGGATGGTAGCTGTGTCCTTCAATACGTATTGGTAAGCAGTCTGTTAAAATGTCAAGTCTGCCCCTTAAGACTCTCAGGACTGTGAGCAGACACACTTCTCAGGTGAATTTCACTCATTCAACATGGAACAATTCCCTAAAAATGAGCATCGGATCTTGTTGTTTCTTGTTTGTTGGCCTATAGCAATGGTGGTCACATTATGTGACATTGTCTGCACAGGATGGCCAAAGACTCATGAAAAGAAGGTCAGACCTTACTACTTACACCTTCTTTAAAATCAGTGAAAGCTTCATTATATAAGGAACCACAAATTAAGTGATTAACCTCCCAAGCTGAAGAGAGCATATTATTAATGATCTAGCAGAAACAAGTGGACTAAGCCTGGTTAGACATATGCTGTCCCAAATTCCTCAGCAATGAAAAGAATCTCATGCTTTCCTGAATCCTACGACAATTACGTTCTGTTATGCCTTGCAGACAGTCCAAGAAAACCACTTTGATCACCAAGCACTGCACTTAAATGAGACTCCTATAGATTCACCCTCCACCCAAAGAATCTGGGAGGCTCACAGTATGCCTTGAAGTCCTTAAGGTTCTGAGTCCTTAAGGTTGTGAGACGTTCCCCATACAGCCAGAGAAGAGCAAATGAATGTGTTGTTAGGAATGCAACTGATGTCTCAGTTTCTTACTTCATGAAGATTCCGACTGTTGTGATGATTTGATCTACACATAAAAGCACCTGCCATGCAGAGGAAGCCCTACAGCATTATTACAATGGGATAGGACTATCAATGGAAAGAATTAGTTTCCTTATTCTAAGTCCAGGATGAGTGGCTGGACAAAAAAAGTCTTTCCTCTGTGAAGAAGTGGATGTTTTACTATTACTCCCATGACTAACTGTTGCTATTTCTTGAAGAAAGCTTCCCTTTAAAAGTTCTAAAAATGGAAGAAAGAAGGGATTGGGAGAGGCAAAGGTGAAAATCTGGTGATTCATGAGAAGTGTGAAAAAATAAGTTGGGTCAAATTTCCTCACCTACCTATATGACTCTATTCCTAGTTCATCTATCAAGGCTGTGCAATACCAGAGCCCTCAAAAGCCACTGAGAAACCATCTTACAAATCTGTGCTTTTAACCTTGCTACTGAAGGAAGCCAGGCTGCATTGTCACTGTTGAGTACATTTTGTTTCTCTCTTCTCCCTTCAAAACCCTGAACTCACTGGCAAATACTCACCAAATCTGTCAAAAAAATCCCAGTGGTTTCAAAGACATCTTCAAACAATTCCATAAACATAAAATAACAATTACAAAGAACATAATTAAATCTGCATTCCATTTCCAGACCTTTTCCATTCTGAGTTCTGTATTTTACTTCAAGTAAAATCACTTACCCTTGCTTGAAAATATATGGTAGTAAATGGAATCTTAACACATCCCAGCCAGTGTCTCTCAATACGAGTGTGGATTCCACTTCCTCTTTCACGATCATCCTATTAAAAAGTTGCCCAACAGAACGCTTTGTAAGACAGCTTCATTTCCTTTAATTCAATCAACAATTTAATCAAGGCATTAATAAAAATTCTGTATTAAAAATTTTCTGTAAGTATCAGTTCCATTACTAGTGCAGCAGTATTATTCTGAACACTTTTCAGGCACACCAGATGCTGAAAACACAAGAACATCACCGTCCGTGATACAACGTGCTTGCACTTTAGGGTTCAAGTCCTGTATAACCTGTGGAGAACTTAAAACTCTGACAAGGAGTCCACAAGAGTCTTCCAAGACAAAGTAAATGAAGCTCTGGTCTTCTAATGAAATATTTTATTAGTATTTAGAAAAGCTTTTTGAAGTTAAAATTGTATGAAAATCTAACTAAACCCTGTGAAATGGAAAAACTGTTTTCATGTGTACTGCCTATCAGAGATTTCCAAAGCTTGTATGATCAGCCTAGAAGCTACTTAAAAAAAATCTCTAGAATGACATCCAAGTTTCAAGAGTGTAGCTTTCTTCCTTCTGCTTCATCAAGCATCATTTCAGTTCTGAGGACAGAATTCTGTTCTCAGTGAAGTGTGTGCATTATTTATTTTTGGTTTATGTTTTCAAGAATTTTGAGTGCTGCTATTTTTGTGTATGCTGAATTGACTAGGAAAGCTTTCACTGGATTCAACAGGGAAGGAGTTATGCCAACACTGAGAGCTTACGAAAATTTCTTGTGACCAGTACTTGCAATTTTTGTCTCATTCAAAAAAATTAATAAATACAACCAATAGATGGTTTGGGGTTTTTTTATTATTTCACCAAAGAGCTTGTAAAACAAGATGAGACAAAGCGTAACAAGATAGTTAGTAAAATATACAAGAACTGGATCACTCATCTGGAATGAAGTAAAATATTCTGATTAAGGTTAAGAACAGAATTCAGATTACAATTCAGGATGCCTCTCAATTTTAGGATCTCCAATTTCATTACATATCAGTAAAGTATATTATATACATGTGTTAAACTCTAGCAGCATTTTATGCAGTACAAGCTGAATTTGTACAAAGGTTAACACTGTAAATATTTCTCCCTCTGACAACCCTGCAGTATTGACTAGATAGATATAAAACTGTAAGGATTGATAAAATAGAGAAAAGAGAGGCACAGGAGGGGGAAAGTTCTTACATGGAAAAGTCTTGTTCTGTCAGCTTCAAAAAGCTCACAATATTCTGTAACGTATACTGTCCTTCAATTATGAACTCACCTCTACAGCATCATGAAGTACTTCATCAAAAACATTAATGAAGACTTCATCTTTTACTGACTGCAAACTGTGGGTGCTGTAGTCACCATTAGGAGCTCTGAAGAGGTTAAATAAATCAAAAAGGTGATTTGAACAGTACAGGAAAATGTTGGTAAATTTGCATGCTCAAATTAAATTATTATTAAGCAGAAATAATTTGGTTCCATTTTGCCATACCTAAATGGAAGCTCAAGTTCCTCGTTCCAGCTGGGGCTTGGACCTTCTGCTGTTGTTGTCCGGCAGACTGTTCGCTGAAAAGAAACTTCTACAAAAGGACGGACCAAAACCTATAAGCAGGTATCGAAACAAATGAAACAGACCTCTGTGGAAATTCATCAGAGCATACTAAATTACACATTTCATGTATTTAGAAAAATACACTTTTTGGTGATCAGGCTGGTTCAGCCCAGATATAACTTTATAACACCTTAAATACTGCATTTCATGGGTTTCTAAGCATTTATGAAGCTTTTAAAAATATTTTATACGCTAGCATTTCCAAAAGTTTATGTGTATTCAGAATAATTGACGTATTTATATGCACTGACAAAACCACATTTTCTCCTGAGAGCGGAAAAGCTACAGGCTATCTAATCAAGGAAAGTAACAGAAACAGAACATGTGATCCAGACATCAGTGGAAAAAAGTGCACTTATATCCTCTTATCTGTAATCCAAGAAGCCTACAGCTACAATCCTGGCTGTCCCTGAAACTGGGTCCTATGACAGATAAGCAACTTCATTTAGACAAAACAAACCCCTAATGTGATTAAAAATGCCTTCATCAACATTCAAATGCATATGGCAGAACCTTTTCTACATTTCAAAAAGCTGTAATTTTGAAGGAAAATCGTAAGAAAACCAGGAAAAAACCCTGAAGGTCTTTCATCTTTATTCAGAAGGATGATGAATTTAGTTCTAAATAGCAAGCAACTGTAATTTTAGTGTCAGCCATAAGAATGGCTGTGCTGGTTTAGACTAGGAGTGTACTGGACCCAAAGCGTAGGCTGTGAAAACATCCAACAGCCAACACATACAGAAGAGTAAGGACTGAGCAGGCAGAGATGATATTTTCTCCTATTACTCTCCCAGATTTCAAACATTTTCAGATGAAAGACTTAGAATTCTAAGTCTGTAATGATTTTTCTATTAAGTAACTCCCAATGGATCATGCTTCCAAATACCCACTTCAGCACAAACAAACCTCTTTCATCCACAATACATGTAAGCAACTTCTCTGGGCACCAACCAACGGCTGAATGAAGAACCACAACGTTCTTTTGAAGGTTTGTTTTGAATCTAACTCCTACCAGCTTCATTTGGCCATCACTCACATTTGTACTTACAGTGCCAGGAAGCAGTCAATCCCTATCCAGTGTCTATATGACTCGTGATTTTGTGCCATTCTACCATATTCCTCCTCCTCTACTCACAGTTATGGGTGTTCTGGCTGAAAGCCCCACCATTTTTCACTGGGCAGTAGCCATTCTGTGTATCTCACATCCTTATTATGTTCTCTGAACCTTTTGCAGCTTTACTCTCTTTTTTGAGATCAAGGAGTGGGCAAGGCAACCTTGCCAATAAGGTATGTTTCCGAGGGTGAATGCTACTGCCTGTGGAAAAGAGGAATGCTCACAGCTTCACAGAAAATGTCAGTTTTGTAATATACCTGGTTGAATTCCCAATCTGGGCTATTAGGTGGGCTCTGAGCTGATGGAGAGGCTGCAAACATCTCGTTAAAGGACCTTGAAGATTTCGATGGCTGTTGAAGTTTACTACAAGAGGAAACAGACAACAACCAGGGAAGACAGAGAATTCATTACAAAATATGAATCTCTCACATTTTCTAATAGCCATACAGAATTCTGCAAATACTCCTGATGGTTTTGTTACAATTTTAACCTTTGGAAGATATTTATTTGATCAAATAACACAAATAAAATGCCAGAAAGGGGGATCGAGTGTATACTTCTTACAAGTCTCATTGCAGAAGAGTACTTTGTGCCTGGAGGCTCTCTTTTCTAAAGAGCCTATCAACTGCAGACTCTTTTTTTTGCCTACCCCACACAATCTCTTTGAGCTACAGGTTTTTAAGTTCAAGTAGGTGAATCCCTGCAGAATTCATGAACAGTGTATCTCATGGTATTCAGGCACAGCCTCTATGGCAAAAAAGAAACCATACGAATATTACAGATTCGTCAACCTATGAGTGAAGTAAAAGAAAATAAATGTTAAAACATTTATTTTTATAGTACTTCCATATAACTTTTTTTGTTATTTTGTTACCACATTATGGACTATAAAAGAGTAACTGTTAATTTAGAAGCAGCTCAAAATAAGATATCATATAATGCAAAAAGATTGGATGGGGTTTTAATTATTTTTGTAATTCTGGTAATGAATTGAATTTTTAATCTTCTTTTTCCTGCCACTGAATTGCTTTTCTCAGTATCAACTTATTTGCAGGAGCAACAGAACCTCTAATACAGTAAGATATAGAACAGCTGATGATACTAAATTCTCCAACTGGCCAGCTTGGAAATACAATGCAAGTTAAATGCAAGATGTATTCATTTTGGGGGAGAGAGAGAGAACACTGCACTAATACATTGCTTCTGAAACTGAACCAGACTGTTCAGTGTCTCTACATGACACAGCATCACACAGTGCAGGCACTGTCTTAATGTGCCTGAATGTAAAGGTCATCTTTAAAATTAGAGCCACATTAGGCTCAAGTCTATTAACTTGAATGGTTCATCAAGGAGAAGACCAACAAGCTACACTCAGGAGGCAAATATAGTATCCCACAGTGAAGAACTGGATTTTTTAATATTTGTTTTCAGTACTTAATTAAGATATTATGAATTAAAATTTCCGTAAGCATTATCAAGAGGCTTGCTTAAGGTATAATTCATCTGATATTACCAGAGTTATAATGCTGTCAAAGCTGTAACTTATCTTTCAGACAGTTTCTGGTAAAACACATCTTGAATTTCACAGCTACTGAAAAATTATTATATTAATCTACAAACTCACAAAATATCAGTTCTTTATCATCATTAATAAAAAGATACAAATATATATGTATGCTTTATCACAAGAATCAAAACAACACACATGGCTGAATTGCAACATCCATTCCTTCATCCGTCCTCAAAACAGCAGAAGCCAGAAAATGAATCTATGCTGGAAACAAGCATTTAAACATACCTCATCACTGGTTTTCTCACTGGAATATCATAGGCTCTAATGATGTTCACTAACAGTTTTATGTCTCCATCTGATAAATTCTGTGCTGTGACCTTCTTCCTTTCTTTTCTTCTTGGCCTTAATGGTCGTTTTGGCTCTGCCAGTTTAAAGAGGCCAAGTCCCAAAATGCTAATAATCATAAACCAGATATTTAGTCAGTTTTGCTTAGAATCCAGCATTCTAGTATTACCATGACACATGAAAATTATGCACTAACATAAAAAGGAAATATTTGCTCCTGCTAGTGCCAAACAAAACTCTCTGAAATGCCAAAATGTTGCAATTGTTTAGTACTGCACAATCCAGTTCTGTCTTATATTTCACGAATTATAACTTCAATGTGCAAAAAAGTTTGGTTGTTTTGGTTTTTTTTTCCCCAAAACTGTGTAAGATGCAAACAAGACAATCACTCAGCTTCAAGACAGATCTAACTACAGTGCTATAAACAAGCGATCTAGCAGATGACGATAACCACTGTATGGAAGAGGCAAAGCATCTAACTACACAGCTATGTACACTGAACAACAGGCTACAGAAAGGAAGCAGAATCAATATACCACAACATACCCTGGACCCTCAGAACTTATAACCCAAGGCAAAGCAGAACCAAAGGAAAAAAGAAAACAAATAGGAAAACAATAAAATGAAGATGTATGTTTTGTTTATGCAGATGTATGTAATGTTTACCTCATTGATATCAACTGCAGATATTCAAAAATCACATTTAAAAACTGATAGCCAATGGCATTTCTTCCTTATATATAATAAACCCCCCCTCAGTACTTACTGTTAAAATAACACAAAAGCATGAGTTACTGAAATATCTCGCTAAGTGAATATTAAACAAGCCACAGTTTACTTTGAATTCAGTAACCATAAAATTTTGCAAATAGAATCCAATATGAATTAGGATTCATGATGAGAAAATATAAATGAAAGATCTGATTTTAAACAAAAAGCTAATTGTAGTCCTGTTCATATTTTTCCCTACTGTGATGTGAAAACATCAACTAAAAGCAAGCATGAAGTCTTTTGTAAGAGAGCAAGTCTCTGCGTCTCCAGCAGATGGGACTGTTTAGACTTATACAGCTGGTTGAAAAACTTTGACTGTATTATAAGGGTGCTGTGTTTATAGTGAACAGAAGCAACTTCTACATGAAAGAAAAAAATAACTTTCACAACTTGTTTACTTACACAGATTTTAAGTGAGCAACACTAAGAGTCATCTATGCTGTGATGACTGATACATGTAAAAATCAACAGGTACGGGATTTGAAACAAAAATCCAAAGAAAGTGCTCAAGTAATTAAAGAAACAATAATCTTAGAAGAAAAAAAGCAGTAATTTCCAAACTCAGTATCTTTTTTGAACATAAACAACATATGACAACATTCAGCATCAGAAGTACATGGGAAGTAAAATAAAGAAAATTACAGTCAAAAATCCACTGCACATTATTTGCAGGGCATAGGCACTGGCTGTAAGCAGACCGCCTACAGAACCAGTAATAGTGATACTAACTCTGACACTTGCCTGATAATTGGAAATATTCAATCTGGCACCAGCTGGACTATGCTCAGCTCATCAGAAATGCATTATATCCTGTTAAATCTTTTTTACATGCTGTCACTTTATTTCTGTCAAAAGCAGACTTTTTCTTAAAGAAGTTTTTACACACTTTGTTTATCAATGTACTGTACTGGCAGAGGTGTACACAGTGTTTGGAAGTTTATCTATTATACTAAACACAAAATCACACCAGTTAGTCACATTAACACACTTTGCAAAAGAGAAAAAAAAGCTGGTGGTTTTACATTAATTTTTTTATTTGCAAAAAATAAGGATAGCTCTCTTACCCCAGGCTTGGAATCTCTTCTTCATTGACAAGGTCAGAGAGAAGGAAATGGTGTTTTGCTATGAGGAAACGGTTGATTACTGATTCTCGAACCTGTGAATGGGGAGGGAGAAGAGACAAAAGTGCATTTCTAATCCAAACCCACTACCAATATTTGCATTCTGTCTATTAAACACAAAAAGAACATCCATATACAAATTCTTCATTTTTCCCAATTTTAAGAGGGTCACAGTTGAAGAAAAAATTCCTTTTCCCCAGCCATTTCTTTAGTATGCAAGAGCAGCTCATTTTACCAATATAATGCTTCTCTAGAAACATACTGGCTAGATTGATGGAATACAAGCAAAAAATTGTCTTCATCTGCTTACAACCCACCATCAGAAACAATTACAACAATAAATGACACTAACAGACATCTCTTTTCCACATCTAAATGAGGTTGTAAAAAAGGCTGTAGAGAAATCTATACGGTATCAGTTATGTGGATCAAAAGAAATACTTTGGACTACAGAACTGGTGAAGCCTGTATTACAAATACTGTGATTTCAAATAAATGTTTAAAATTCTTAGTTCCTTTCATTTCTTTTCTGAGGTCATAGAGTGAAGATGAAAGTCTTCCGTCTTCTCCTAACAACTGTGTGGAAGCAGAATGAAAGAATATTGCCTTTGTCCTTTTTTTCCTACCACTAATGCTAGTAATGCCTTTATACTCTGTGCTAGCACAACATCAGAAGCAATACACATGTAAAGATCACATTTCAGAGTGAACTGAATTTCAGTTCTGATATAAGCAATGTAATTTTCTAGCCCATCTGACAATTTATAAAAGTGAAAATATCCAAAACTGTTCTAAAAAAGGCTACTTGTATTTAATCTATGAAAGAGGCAAACAAAGGTACTATAATGTATGCTATTCTGTACTATTTCACTACTATTCAGTGTGCTGCAAAACCCATATGTTCAGTGCCATGCAAAACATACGGGGCTGACAAAGATGACAGCTTTGTCAAAAACAATTTTTTTTTATTATCATACTGAATCTGGACTTTGGCACTTGCCTGGAAGTTTTAAACACTTTTTTCTCTACGGTTCTTTCGTGAAGTATTCTTTCTAACCAACAATGTTTTGTCCTACTTTAATTCAACCTTATCATCATACTTCATGTTTTGCTGGCAGGCTAGAATTTGATACATTTTTTGATATTTACAGAACTGGTAAGAAACTGGTAGCCATATTTCGCACTTGCTATGCTGCCAGTCTGAAATTGCAAACTTTTCTTGGTTAGATGATGAATGTTTTCCTTCCTTTTCCCTAAGGATTAAAGAGAATATCATCTTAACATAATGAAAACTAGAAGAATAAATTAAATCAGTGTAAGGGGAAGATGTTACTCTAATACCACAATGAAGGTAAATGTGATGGAAAATATGCCCTCTGCCTCAGGCTGCAGAACAAGACACTGTGTGTTACGTTAAATGACTTTTAGAAGTGATTAGGGCCGCTTTCATGGAGATAATTAAGTTCTTAGCATCACAGCCTACAACAAGGAAAACAGGGAGGAGAGGGAAATCACTGAATTCCTGGGACTCAACAGTAAAAATCTCTGGGACACCGGAGCAAAGAGGAATTTAAAGAACTGGTAGAAATATCCAGAATGCCTGGTCATTTTGTATATTGCATCTTTCTCAATAGCATTGAATAACACAGACATCCATTTGTTCAATTACACCAGTTTCAGGCCTAACTTGGAATTCTAAAGATGTCTGTAGGTCATGTTTACAGATGAATCAGGTTTTAGTATCCATGGAAATAAAGTATCCAAGTACAGAAGCAACATATGGCCTACAGGAATATGGTGGATCCATGTATTTAGCACCTTACCTTCTGTAGATAGTTGGCAACAACTGCTCTGTGTGCATCTAGGTAATTTTTGCTGTCAATCACATCCCTCTCTTGCACTCTCTTCTCGTAGTCCTAAAAATATTTATTACAGTTTGTGATTCAATATATATTCAGTGCTTTATCACATATAAGAAAAATGCTAAGTATTTCATTAATAATAATGTATGGACCACAGTAAACCACCACAGATGTGAGAAGTTTGTAAAGCTATTTTTAATGTTAGTGTATATAATATATGCTAAACTTCCATGAATAGAGACAAGAATTCCATTCAGTTACAAGATTCATGTGGTTTAAATTACAACTAATAACTTGAAGATTTCCCTCTCTTCTTTTAAAGCTGAACTTTGCTGCTATAAACTGAAATTCCATTTGAACTGGAAGTGGATTCACTTATTGCAGCTTCAACAGAAAGAGTCCTTTATAAGCAGAAATGACGCAGTATTCTTGGAAGATGGTCTGAAATCAGAACTGTGTTTTAAAACTAGTAAGTACTTTTTCAAATAATTATTAACTACTTTTCATAGGGTGTAAAACTCACTTGGTGAGCACACTTGGTTCTTGGGGAGAAGTATGGTGATGGGATATCTCTCAGAGTTGTGGTTACTATTCTGATGGACTACAGGGAAAGCTCTACTGACAGATGCTACTTTTATTCACAAGTTTAGGAAAGTGTCTCATAAATTAAGAAAAGGCTAGAGCTGACACTCAGCTTCCAAGCAAAAACCAGAGCTTACAAGTCAAGAGGATCACCCAGGATCTGCAGGTTTAATGGCAGGCTGCAAATCACACTGGCTTTAGAACCACAGCTAGTTATGTAAAAGTACTCAGTAAAATTAATCTTCAGGTCTGAGCTCTAACAATAAGGACAAACAGCTCAATGCCTAGTTAGTGTCCTCTAAATAGCAAAGTGCCCCTGGGATTGATTATAGGCCAGCATTATTCAGTTTCTTCACAAGTGACCTGGATGAGGAAACTAAATGCACTGCCAGCAATTTAGCCAAGGATACTTGATTAGGAAGAGTGGTTAATATGAGTGACTGAACCATGGTTCAGAGGGCTCTTGATAACTTAAGACTGGGACAAGTGAAGCCTCAATAAAGGCAAAATTCTGTTTTGAGGGTGGAGTAATTTCATGCACTTGCACAGACTGGAAAGCAACCAGAAGAGTAACAGCCATACAGAAATGAATGTGGGTTTAATGACAACCAAAGACATGCTCTTTTGGCAAAAGGCAAACCACAGGATACATGAGGATCAGCATGTCCTACAGACAAACGGAAATTACCAGCCTCTCCAGCTTGACACTTGAGGGGACATATCTGAAATACTGCAGCCAGTTTGCAGCTGCCAATTCAAGAGGCATGTGGAGACACTGGACGGGATCCACTAAAGTGCTACTAAGACAGCCAGAGGCCTAGAGAACATGACCTACAAGAAGAGGTCAGAATCATAGAGTAATTTAGGTTTGAAGAGACTTCTGGTGGTCATCTGATCCAAACTCTCAGAGTCGGAACAACTCCAATCAGAATGCTCAGGGCCTTCGACAGTTGAATTTTCAGTATCTCTAGAGATGGCAATTCTACAAACTTGATAGACAATGCGTTCTAGAACTTCAATACGTTCTTAGAGAAAAATGTTTTCATTATATATAACTGGAATGTCTCTCGGAGCACCTTGTATCTATCAGCATCTCACCTCTAAGATGAATCTCACTGTGTTTTCTCTGCACTGCTGAGTACCTGAAGGACGCAGTAAGAAACCCCCTCAGCCTTGCCTGCTTAGGCAAAAACCACATTAGCCCTTTCTGCCTCTCCTTGTAGGTCATGTGCTTCAGCCCTGCCCATATTCTGGTAGCTCTCTACTGGACTTAGTCCAGAGTATTTCAGAGTCCTTCTTGCACTGGGCAAGGTGTTCAGATTCATCAGTCTGGTGAGGAAGAGATTAATGAGCAATGTAGTATCTGCCCACAAGTCTTTGAGGGGCAGTTACAAAGGACAAGGTGCCAAAATTGTCTCTCTAGTTCCAGACAGTACAACAAGGGAAAGCAGCCATTAAATACAACTTGGAAGGCTCAGGTTGGATGTGACTTTTTTTATTTTTTTTGAACAATCTCTGGAAGGATAGCAAAGCACTGGAACAGGTTACCCAAAAAGGCAGTGGAGTGTCCCATTTAGAGGTTTTCAAGACTTGGCTAGACAAATAAATGGCTGACCTCATCTAGTGCTGGCAACAGTACCACCACTTCAGTAAAAAGCAGGACCAGATGATCTCCAGAGAATATTTTCCAAATAGTATTTCCATGATTCTACGAATTTACAGACTTTTTTGCCAAACAGCTAGTAAACCAACTAGGAAATTCAATATTGAAACTTAGTTTTGAAGATCACAGCACATAAAATAAACTTGGAATGGGCAATCATGGGTTTATCCAATTTAACCTTAATGGAAAAAAAACAACAATCCCCATCAAAATAATTCTTAAACTATGGTTTTCAAATTTTGAAGGATAACATGAAATGAATGAAAATAGTCCATAAAATAAACTGGATCAGAAAGGTACACCAAAGATGGGGTACATCTTTAAATAAAAGATAAAAAACCTCAAACATAAAAATTAGTAACATTTATTGCAAAGAGACAGATACGACTGAATTAATAAATATCTTTTAAAAAAATATATCATCCAATAGAAAGGAAGAAAGGAATTTTTTGAATAAATCTATGTCAGAAGAAGTAGGGATGAAAAAGCAGTTGCCAGAATCTGAGATGATTCTGATCGTGCTAAGGCAATGAACACACTAAAATGCTCCTTAGCTACATGAATTGCTAAGAACAAAAAAATGCATGACTTAACACTAATAACAGAGTTGAGATAAAAAATTAAAGTATAACCCAAATTTAAAAAAATGCACATATTGCATTTCAATAAGGTAATTAACAGGCAAGGACAGGGTAAGCTAATTGGAGCAATGTACTAAAACAGAAATATCTGTAACATAGGTTCTAATAAAACAAAAAAAGGTTTTAATTGTTGTTAGAGTCATTGCTTCTAATAGTCCCCTCAAAAAGAGCTCAAAAGCTACTAAGCCTAAGCCTGAATTATCTCTGAATTACCTTTCTATATCGGAAATCACTTCTAAAAAAAAATCTCTCAACTTTAACGAAAACTATCTTACAACATTTGTGTCTACGGCAGTTTTTCTGTTTTATTTACCTCTTAACACAGTACAGCTGTGGAAATATTGCCTTGGAAGGAAGCTATTTCAACTAGATGAAAATAACACTAGAAAAGACTGAAGGAATTTTTTTTCATGTCAGCATAGCTTTACATTCTTTAAAGGACCACTTGACTTAACTGCAAGTCAAATATTATAAACATTTAAACTAGAAAAAAAATATTTCAGGTAACATTCTACCTGGAAGATTTTCTCACTGATTTCTCGTTCATGTAAAGGGACTTGCTTATAGTTTCGGAACTCGGCCACTTCCTCATTTCTGAGCTGCAAGAGTCGGAATCTCTTTGATCTGTTAAACTCCTCATCAGAAACAAAATTAAATTCTTGCTGCAACTGTTCCAATCTGAAGAAATCAGGAACATGTGCCTCTCCACTTGTAGGAATCTAAATTAGTAACAAAAATATTAACCTTTTCATACAGAGTGACAAAAATCTATAAAATAGCTTTTGTAAGTTGTACATGCAAATTGCAAGGATGTTCATTTTAAGCAAAAGCAATAAAGATGGATCACACAGACTGAAACACCAAGTATTTTATAGTAGACTATAACATGTCAGAGTAACCTAGGAAGCTGTACTGCAAAGGAGATCCATTCACAGAACTTCAACTTTGTAAACAGCTATGTAAATTAAACAGCTATGTAAATAAACAGCCATGTAAATTAAACAGCTATGTAAGTAGCTCCTCAATTTGTTGTTTAGAAAAGTTGAAGCTTCTACAACACCCACAATCTCTTTGTGCAATCCTCACTAATGAGCAGCTTTTTATTTAGTACCATACAAGTACACTGGAAATTCCCCTGCACTTTAAGGAAAAAATAAACTCAAAATCTGTATTTTAATTTATTTACTGATCTATAGGCACATTCCCTTATACCTATTTTTTGCCACTACTAAATGGATTAATAAATCATATTCATTAATATGTAAACAACCCACTACTAAATGGATTAATAAATCGTATTTTTAGTAGATATTTTGCTTCTTAACATTCACACAAGTATGTCCATCACAAATTCAAATGCTGCTACCTCCCTGGCACTCATGCAGATTGTTGGGGGAGATCCTGGTGACCAAGAGTTTCACAGCTCTATTAGCCCTTTACCTCTGAAAACACCACTTACCATGATCAGCTGCATGAGAGCTGCATTGTTTGGGTCATTCGGATCGAGTTTTGCTTCAGCTGCCCACTTAGCTAGTTTCTTCATATCAGTTAAGCCCGATGTGCCGATGGATGCAATAGCATCAATATTCTTTAAAGCACTAAAAACACAGAATTGACAGAACTTACACCTAAAGCACATCTGATTTAGCAATATAAAAAAAGTATTCAAAACAATCTTAGAAAAACCCAAAAAGCTCCCCACAACCTGAACAGTAAATTCCAGTACACAGTTCTTAGTTGTAGCTATGGAACTGAGGGAATGATCAATTGCAAAGCAAAGTCAAGGTGAAATATGAAGGAACTGGTGGAAGACAACTTTTATACAAAGTAATAAGGTGCTTATTCATACATTTCTGATATACCTATGCTATTCCACATTGCATACTAGCAAGTAAGATAAACTGCCTCACATTGTGAAAGGTAACATAAAAGTTTTGACAAAGAACTTCTCAAACATACAGTCCTTGCTAGTGCTGTATCTTAGCTCCTGTCTTTGACCTGTCTCCTGGATGGTGCTTTCAGACCTGCATTGTAGCCCTCATCTCTGCCCCCTCCTTGCTGTTTCTGCATAGACCCCTGGGCCTGAATCATCCCCTCACCACGTCTAGGATTGCTGCCCGCACTCTGCTCTGCCTGTCATGTCCAGACTGCATGTTGGCTGAAGAGGACACTGCCTGTGCTTGGGAAACCCTTGCAGCCTTCTCTCTTGTGATGCAGCACAGCTCATGGTTCTTCTGTACCTACAAGTCCCAAGTCTGTATCCTCTGGATGCTCCTGCTCACCTTCTTGTATTGACAGCAGGCAAGGAAGTATGGTAGGTAGTCTGGAGGCCATTTGTACACTGCCCTGCTTGCCAGGCTTCTGGCGTCTTCTCACAGAAGCCACCTCTGAAGGCCTACTGCTACTCAAACCTTGACACATAAGACTAATACACCAGGACATGTGTGTTATTAGCCAAATACCACAGGAGTGGATGTTGCCCAGAAGGGCACTTGTTAGGGGTGCTAGTTTGAGTCTTTGTTCTCTACTTACTTGAGTATTTTCAAGAAAGCTTTAAAAACTTATGGGTCTGTCTTGTGCTTGGTTAGAATCAGCCAAATATCCAGCAGTTACTGGAGCAGCAGATAAAGCAGTAACATCAAGTTTATCTTTAGGCACCAGTCTTGAACAAATGCCAACCCAATCACAATTGTGCTAAAAAGCTCATGGGCAGCAAAAGCTAACATTAGTCACGAAAATCTTGTTTCCGACCTTCCCAACAAACAATGGAAAGTCACAGAGAGCTCTTCATCTCCAGAAGGTGTTTTCAAAGAAGAGTGTTTCACAGGTAACTTCCTTCTGAAATTCTTCATTTTTCCATTTATTACAGTGATTAGTCTCCAGAGTTTAAAGTTAGCCCCTGGGAATCCATCTTTACATTTTAATCTCATGCTATTCTAATCTCACTGAAGTCAGCAGAATACTGACATGTTGATCAGCAAAGTATTTGAATGGCTGCAACTTGGTCAACAATAGTAACACAGTGATTTGTAAGCCAATATCTAGCTTCTAAATAAATAAAAACCTGACAAGCTGGAAGAAGTATTAATACTTGCTCAATATTAATGAGTATGGGAAAACTCTTAAGGGTTCACAGTGAAGGTACCTAAAGATGTTACAAAAGCAGTCTTTATATATCATCTCCTTGACTTTATAGAATTACATAAAAGCTACAGAATGGACAAATAATCTACAATAACCAACTTGCAGCCTCAAGGCAAACTATATAGCCTCTGCAACTGCACTTCAGATAAGAAAGAGTTGGAATTTCTGCTCTTAGCAAAATGATTACAGGAAGGTTCCTTGACAATATATTCACTTTCTATTAGAAAATCACAAAATTGAATTAATCAGCTTGAATTGAACTTTGATGCTGTCTAGAAATAATATGTTAAAGGTAAAATTTCTAACTAAAATATATTTACCAAAAATATGTACCCTTAGATATCTGCAGAGGCTTACAGGACAAAGTAAAACATCTAAATTTAAGGAAAAAGATTATGAAAATTCTTGATTATGAAAGTACATTTTTTTTAAATACTAGTATAACCAGTTTCCCATGAATCACTGAAAATTTGTATCTTATTACCTTGGAATGCCTGTGTTTTGCTGAGATACTGGAGGAATTAAGGGGATTCCTTTTTCTCCAACTGCCCAAGAGACACTATTGGATACTTTGCCAGAGGTCATTAAACTAATTTTGTTGCTACCATCAGCTTCAAATGAAAAGGACACACCTATCAAGCGGAAAAATCCAAAGTAGTATATTTACGCGTTCAAATACAATGTCTTAACATTTTTAAAAATACTTCCAGAAAATGAGTAGTCAAATAATCTGTGCCTTTATATAAAAAGGTTAATGTGAAACAATGATTCTGCTGCATGTTGTGGGGAAGAACTCTGTTCTACAATAATGAGTGAAAGATTCCATTACACCTACAGAAACACTTTCCATTTGAGTTGGAAGGAAAGGCTATGCGAAAGGCTCTTTTTTTTTCTCCACAGATGCACATCATTTAATATTTCTGGTAGTTTTCAGATTCAGCATGCTGTTATTAACAACACAGAAATTCAGAGTCAAAAGAATTAGGTATGATTGAAAACTCAGTCCTAAAGCTTTTGACACACTATTGTAGATACGGTCATCACAGTCAGTGACATTTACACACGTTGTAATGGTTTTTTTACCTTTTTTTTTTCCTCCTCATTTTTTTATCTATTCTGCTCTAGCTTTATCTGTATTTATATCCAGCAAATTTATGCAAGTCAGTCATCTCACAATGCAGTTCAAATTTATTATACAAACTCGGAAGTTCCATATGCTACTCTGTATTCTTCTTGTTTCCCCTTTTCCTATCTCTCCCTTGTTTCATCTTTAGCCTAAAGCCCCAGAGAAAAGGTGTGTGCAGACTGTCAACAAAGCAAATAGGAGGACAAAAAATTACTCTGCATATACACTTCTACAGACAGTTTTTCAGTGATTTAAAACACTAAAATCACTGGAGCTACAATGATTGATACCTGCTTGCTCTGCAGTGTCAGAGGCCTGATTACTCAAATGCTCAAAAAAACCCCAAACATCTTCTACAGGTTGTAAAGCTCCACTAATACAACAAGACAAATAATAAACAGACACATTTTTATTACACAGAGCTTAAAATTAGTAAGAGACAAAAATTCCACAGCAAACTTCAATAATAAGAATCATGACTATTATGGAAGACTCGGTTACAGACGCTGTAAAGGCTCTTAGCAGAATTTACTCCGAAACCTCCGAAACCTTTACTCCAACCTCTTACTGCTACATGGTTTCAGCAAAATGAGAAACACTAAACTGAGGAAGGCAAGAGTCCCTACCACTCCCAACTCCTTCATGGTCCAACATCACACGCTGATCGCTGCTGAACTCTATTTCTTCCAGAGGAGCACTGCCTGTCAGAACTGCAGTCTCAGGAACAGGTAAGAACACTTCAGCCAACAAGGTGGTGCTGCTGATACCCGCTGTTTCATAAATCTAGAAAAAAAACATGATGACAGACAGAGGAGAAGGTTTACACGTGCATTCTTGAGAAGTTGAAAACATATTGCAGGGTATTGAGAGAACCAGTTTTACTACAGCTGAAGCATGAAATAATTTAGGGCAATTGTATTAATTCCCTTTCTAAAATATTCAATTAGCAGACATTCCAGCTATCAGCAGCTTACTTGCCCTGAATTCTACCTAAAAGTCTATCCTCCTCACTTTTCTA
This sequence comes from Rhagologus leucostigma, assembly GCA_013397725.1. Classification (NCBI taxonomy): domain Eukaryota; kingdom Metazoa; phylum Chordata; class Aves; order Passeriformes; genus Rhagologus; species Rhagologus leucostigma. Next base: position 870,227 of record VZTD01003639.1, on the reverse strand, counting down.
ATGCACCTGAGACAAGTATGAGAAGCTCTAGGCTTTAAAGAGCATCACTGTACAATATGCAACTGCTTGTGACAGTCACTGGGATCAGGTGAAGATTCTGGAGGGATTCTGCCTCACTAATTCTCCCTCACCATGAAAGGCAGGGTATGGCACACAGTCCCCATTCTGGCAGCACTGCACGTTGCTTCTCTTTCTCCTAGCCAGCTGCAGGCTCAGAGTGATGTGAGTTCTCCACTCAGATGTTTTTAATCCATGCAAATGGTATTCCTTCTCCTTTTCAATTTGTGCGTTAAATAAATAAGCAGACAGGGTTTTTACACCCTCCCCTGAACTACCAGTGTTACCTAACCAGAGGAGTCTTCTAAAGGAAGAAGTAGGATCCTGATTCTGTTTCCCCTAAATGTATTTTGTATTAACTCTGAAAAGTATTTAAGTGAATCATTTATTAATTCATACTTGGAATGGCAGGTGGTAGTGGCTTGATTTAACTGCACTGGTGATCAAGTCAAGTGCAGTTATGGACATTACTAGACTTTTTTTTTTTCTTATTCCCCTCCAGTAAACAATATGATGGTTTTACTGTGTGGAAAATAATGTTTTAAGAAGACCACATTAGCAATATTGCAACATAAATCAGTTTTTCCAAAATTAAGAGGCTGACCCACTAACATATTTAATCACAAGTCCCAATTATTCAATTTCTCCCATCCAACATAAAGTTTTGTTCTATATATATCTAGAAACATAAGCATCAAAAACATAGCAGCAACGTTAAAAGTCTGTGACTGGAGAAGCAAGGAAGGAGTAAGACTGATGATTTACAAAGGGTGTTTCACAGGTTTTTCAGTCTTTAGGACACTATCATAGAGCAAAACACAAGCATTACAGGCGTAATTACATTTTATACCATCATTTAAAAGTTATTGCAATAAATCATCATCTACCTGTAGTTTCAAACTCTCTGGCCAATTGATTATTTGTAAATTGAAAATCTGTCCAAAGTGAACTCTAAAATCGGAACTTATTGGTCGGGTAACAGTCCTTGACACTTCTTTGGAGTTGAAAAGGACTTTTATAAATGCTGAGCGTTTCTTCACATCTTCTCGTCGCAAAACTTCTGCTCTGTAAATATGTCAAACAAGCTGTCATATCATTTTTAATAACATTTTTATTATTTGATTATTTTTAATGAAAATCTGACTTCTCATGGGGAGACAGAACCCAGCTAAATAAAGACGGTGTTCCTCCAAAAATGTCACTACACAGGAATGACTTTAGAACTATTATTTAACAGCTGTTTTATCTTCTTGTTAGTATAAAATTATTTTAAAATGATCAAGTCAAACTTTGGATCCACTAAAGCTAACTCCATATAAAAGAAATTATCTAGGAAAAAAAAATTCCCTTCCACTCCCTTCCTCCAAAGCACAACACATGATATCAAACTGAGTTAAAATTTTGAAGGTTTTAGTCATTGGGAGTACAACAGCCAAGCAGCATTCCCTGATGAGGCTATCTGTGAACTAGGTACAAAACAAAGCAGTTTTTAAATTACTGAAGTCCAGCAGATGCATGTTAAATTGTGTGTGCAAATGTGGAAAGTAACACAAAACAAGCACATTTATTTCTTTTATCCACAGTGAAATCTCTGGTTTAGTACACAATTTCTTTCTTTTCCCTTTGTTTACTACAGCACAGACCTAGTGTAAAGGAGTAGCCAGCGAGAGTAGTACTGTCAGCAGTGACCCAGACTCCACACTGAAACCAGCTTCTTTGTATCTACAACCCCACTCTGTGCAGATGCTCAAGGAGTATCAGAAAGTTCAAAGGGAACGTGCATGCATTTTTTAAGTGCACTATGTGCAAGGTTATACGTGACTTGAAAATTAATTAAGTTATATCACTTTCAGAAGCAGAAGCTTCATCACTAGGCTAAACAGAATGGTGAGCTCATGCTTCTGAAGTTTTATAAACAAGCAATTAGTAAGTAACAGAAAATCACAAATAAGGTAATCTGTTGACCAACATTTATCTTACCGAGGACACTGCTCAGTTGGAGTTATGCTTCCTGAGAGGGTCAGCTCAGGAACTAGAATAGGCTCTCCAGGTTTCCTTCTGCAGTTGTCAGCTTTTTCTCTAACCTGCTGCTCTATTTCCAGGCTATTGGCCATTTTAGGTGGGATGGGTTTTATACGTTCCTCACCAAACTCATAATCTTCTGACTCTTCATCTACATGAGTATCTTTTTTCTTCTTTTTCTTCTTGGACTTCTGCATATAAAAACAATAATGTTCTCTCTGAACTTGTTTCAATCTCTGCAATTTTTTCTCTTGTTCTCTTGATTTACAAGTGCTAAACACAGATGGTGTATGTACAGTAAAACGACAGTATAATTTTAGCATTACACACACACACAAAAGATTTTTCTCATTGTAAAGGACTACACCAGATTCAGAATTCAGCAATACATTCCATTCATATGCTTCAAAACCATAATGTGCTCCAAGCAAAACATTTACTTAATCTTCCCTACCACCTTTCAAAATCAGCATGTTTCTTGAACATTCTGGCTAGATGCCGAGTTCTCATCTGCCTGAGTTACCATGTACATTCTGCTAGGATTGAAGGAAGGTTACTCAGCCAGTAGCACAGTTGTTTGAGATGCACATACACTGACAAAACAAATGCACATGTGCCATGAACTCTGGAGCACAAGTTTTTTCAGCTTAGCATTATCTTTAGCATGAGCAGAATGATCCCTTCCCTTTCTCACGCCAAACAAGAATAAACAAACAGAACATGCTTTTCAGCATCTCCTAAACTGCAGAACTCCAGTGTTTACGTGCATGTTCAGCTTTAAACAACTGCAAAACAGTTCCTCCTTCCACAGACTTCTAGATTACATGGAAATACAGCTTGCTTGGAAGCACCGACCACTTCACGACTTAAGACATCATAAACAAAAGAAGAGGAAGGAAAGCAAATAGATTCTCCTCATTAACTAAAGTAGTAAGCCAAACAACTTGTTCATATATTTTTCTTACGAAATATTCTTTCTTTCTTTGCCTAATTTTACGTTATCTTTCTGGCTCTTGTATTCACTTTTAAATTTATTTAATCTCACGTACCTCTAGTGTCTTAGATTCATGTGATCTGTACTAGTAAGAAACCAACAACAGTGATTAAGTTAAAAAGTACTTTGAGTAAAATAAAATAAAGCACTTCTGGGTATGAAAGAAAGATAATTTCTCAAAAAGAAAGAACCACAGTCCTCTCAGTCTCAAGATAGTTTGTGACTAGCAAAAATAAAAAGATGCCACAATGTTATTTGTGAAAGCATAACTGATGGATGAACAGCTCGCATTAGGATCAATGTTCGTGACTACCTGCCCTCAAGTCAAGGTTTACATTTATTCATCTTATCCTACAACTGAACCAACACGATGCTAATGAGTCATGTACCCACTTGTGTTTTGATAACAGGAATTTCCAATTCCTGCATATCACCTTCCTCTCAAATATTTTAAATGCCTTCCATAGAGGTTGCATATACATCAAAAAACTCTCCATATAAGTATCAGCAGACACACCAGATTCTCGAAAACTGTATTTGAAGCATTTCCTTAAGCTTTATTTTGCTTTGGTATCCAAAAACCCAGGGTGTTCAAGCTGGGCAGTAATTATATTCAAGTATAATCACCATTACCCTGATGTATCCAGTACATTGCCACCTAACTATGAAAGCAAACCTGATTTTGCCACAGTCTATTTCAGAGATCATCCCGTTGCACTGTGCTGCTGTAGCACCTGTATTTCTCAATATCCCCTTGCAGCACAACTGAGACCTTAACTACAGTACAGATTATTAGCAATAAAGCTAATATCAGCTTTATTTATCAGCAATAAAGCTAATTTCAGAGGTGAAAGGCTAGAATATTAATTAAATCTTTCAGCCCGACATTCCTGAACATAGTGAGACATTCCCAAACATAGATTGACATGAGATGACATCAACTGCTTGTTCATTAGAAACACCCCATAATTATTTTGCTTCACCACTCACATGCACAAAATTCATTCATGTCTTCTTTGCAAGAAAGACATGAATTTAACAGGAATGCTGCAAAAGTAACAAACTGAAAGAAAGAACTGAAGTGCTGAAAATCAATAGTAGAAAAACAATGCTTCACAAAAACCTAATAAATTCTTATTTTTTAATTAACAATTACATGACCAACAAATTCTAAGTAGACAGAATGTATCTGAACTTTATAAAATTCATGCATAACTTTCCTGAATATTTTTTCTGTATTAGAAGGACAATTTTTTGACACATTCAGTAACAATTTTATTTTTTTGCGAAACTGAATGATTTAAACAAACCTGTGTCTTCTTCCAGGATTTCCACTCTTGTAGCTCAGTTTTATACTCCTCCATTTTCTTTTCATATTCTTCCATACATTCTTCTAGTAATTCCTTTATCTCAGCCTGAATTTCTGCTTCATATGCTTTTTCATCTGATTTCTGATCAACCTCTTCCCTTCAAAACAACAATTATCAGCATGTTGCATAAAATTACATAAGGGTTACAATTAAGTCTGTAATATATAACAGAAATCTATTTCTCCATGAATAATTTCATTGTATCAGAAGTGTGTTTTATTTAAAAAGACTAGCATGGATACTCTAAGTGCTGATAGCAGATAGAGTAATTATATTAATTCTGGACAGTAACATTCTTTACACATTAGTCTGTAGTAATTCCTTTCTGCTACAGTAATTACTTATTTTAACCTTCCCTCTTCCCCAGACTCAAAAGGAATAGTGGCAGGCTCAACAGTGCCAGCACTGCTCAGTCTTATTTTTGCATATCAGAATTCTAAGTTTCCAAATTAACTAATCTTATTACAACTCTACTGCTAGCAAATAAAGCACAAAAAGTGTTATCAAGACATACTTCCTCAAATAAAGTTTCATGGGTGTGTTAGTAAACTTCTGAAAGTCCCGGAGGGATTTAATTTGTTTCCAAACTTTGATAATGGTCTTAAGCAACGTTCTATCTTTTTCTTGTTCAGCATCACGAAGTCTTCTGGTTTGTCTAGAAATACACATACATAAAGATCAGCTGGAATTGTCTAACTCAGGGGAACAACAGACTGAAAACTTGGGATACCAAAAGCCAAGTGATGAGGGTTTCAGGTGGATTGATGGCTGCAGTGGTTTAAATCCAAGGAGCATAAAACCCAGACTTGAAGATTGCAGGATTTGATTTGCTCCTATATTCCAGTCTCTTTCATTTTGAACAATCTGACTTCAATTAAGTCCGTTCTTTAGAGATCTCAAAGTTTTTGGAAATGCTTATTACAGCTGTACATAGTTAAAAACACTTTAATGTAAATTCGTGTAAATAACAGCCCAGGAAACCTACACTGCTGCTATGAAGTAATGCTTACTACACGTGTACATTACAAAAGATGTTTTAAACTTCATGTGCTTCTAGTGCCAGTAAAAAAGGACTTGCAGAGATGAAATAATGTAGTAAGTCCTTTGACAGACATACAAGACTCTTAATACAAACAAAATTAACACAGACTTTATTTTCGTCTCAGAATTGGTGTTTCACATTTCCACCCTCTAATTGGATTGTAAAAGAGCTATTCATTAGCACGTTTAATGACCATCACACACTTCCAGTGTAAATGTCCATGCAGCAGAAGCACAGGCTGTTTCCACTACTATCTTGGTAGAAAAACAAGCCTGTGATTAAAAAAAAGATGTAAACTAACATATTAGGACTTGTAATATTCAGAGAATGTGGAAGATAGAGGCTGAGTTAGAGCTGAGAGAAGACAGCATACATCATTTAACAGCGTAAGCCAATTTAGTGAAAACAATAAACAAAGAAGAAATGCAGACTTTTCAGAAAGCAATACGAGTAACTTTTCCACTCCATTAGCTAGCAGTTTGAATATTACTCATCCATGTAGCAACCTTCTCTTTTTTGTCTACCAGATGACGCTAGAAGATGAAACTTAAAAGGCAGGAGGAACATATAGATCAGTAATGACACTTATCTAACGTACTGGATTTGGAAGCAGGACCTTTCAGTAGAGAATCATCTCTGCTAAAATACATTACCCACAAGAACCTGAATCATAGAATCCACAGCACACGCTGGCTTCCTACTTCAGGAAACAAAGACAGTAGGGCTGAAATTACTAATTTGCAGAAGTTTTCTGTATTCAGATGACATTTCTTCCTCAAGCCAATGGAAAACTACAGCTTTGATCTTCAGAAAGCAAAGCGTATACATCTGTTATGTAATTGGAGGGTGGAGGAAACAATTGGATTATGTTCCATGCTGCATGTCTGTAATTTCCCATGAGTATTCTACACTGACTATCAGGGAAATGCAATGTTAAAAGAGAGACAAGGCAGGTCAGATGATTTTACCAACCTAACTGGTCCAAGTTAGTACTGAATACTGTGACAGCAAAAAATTCCTGAGCCCATCTGAGCTTCACATGTGTAACAGCTTCCAATAACAGACGTGTAGCCAGAAAGAATTACAGATATGAAAAGCCCTAGAATAATATCAGCCAAACTCATCTCATGTTACTTAGGCTACACTGATCTCACTGATTTCAGGTGAGTTTCTCCAGATTTATAATAACATGAAACTAAACTGAAGCACTGAAGATCTAGAAAAACACATCAGATACACAGAAGGCATATTCTTTCTAACTGGAATTTCCATCAAGCAAGCCTCCACACTGGTGCCAAAATCCAAGAATCTCATTCCCACAGAGAATCTTCCCATCACCATTCTCATGCTTTCCCTTGTGAGAGCTCCTCTGAGGTACTGTATGGTAACTGCACACCTCCTGCTCCTTGTCCTACAGCACATATGTTAATAGGATACTAATAAAAGCTATTCCATTTTCAATGGAAGGAAGTCCTTGTCCTTCACTATAAAATAACAAATTATAGAATACTTTATGTTCTGTACAGATACCAATGTATTACAAGACAGTGTACTTGAAGAATGAAAATCTGAAGAAATAATTCCCAATCTAAGAGTATACAGATGCATAAGTTTAGCAGATGGAAATTTCAAGGCTGAAAGTAGAATTGTTATTAAAAAAAAATTTTTTTCATATTATGTTATCATGTGACTCATTACATCACTTTATACTTCTGTTTCTTTAAATTAATACATTACTGCCTACTTTTAGATTGTGAAAAACTTTCAGACTTTTATTATCTACTAGTTAAAAGGCTGTTCAGCATGGATGTCAAAAATAACTTCTTTTTTATCATACTGCTAACACTTACAGTTCATCACTGTCCATCTGCCAAAAATAATACAAACTGTCATTACCGAGCCAAAAACTGTAATATATTTTTAACAACCAGATTTTGCCCAAGAACAATACCTGTAATCTTGTAAAACAAAATTCTACCACTTTATTTGTATTAACCCATTGGCAAAAACATAGCCAAAACACCTAAGAATGGGAGGCAAATCAAGAACACTTGTGTAATGAGGAAGAGGATGGAAAAAAATAGGGGTTTTATCTGCTCAAAAAATTATGTTATTGCATTGTAAAAGCTTTGTGCATCCAGCTGAAGTCTACTGAAACTTTATTTTAATTGCATTTAATTATACAAAATACACCAGTAAGTAGCTACTAAGTAATTAATAAAAGTAATCAAATTAGACCACTTTTGAATGAAAATTTCAGCCTAAACTGTATTTTCGTCGCAATGTTTTATGCAACTTATCAGCGAGAACTCTTAAATCCTCAAAATTCTTCTAGAGCTGTTTATAGTAGAATTTAAAAGTCTGACATGAATCACACTCTGTACCAAAATGTAAAGGAAAAAAGGAATACAATTTTAAAAACCAACAATTTAATGAATTCATACCCACCTGATCTCCATTTTGTATTCAGGTATGCTTTGTTGAGCCACAGGAACACCATCACCACCACCTTCTATACTGTATTGCACAGCACTCCTCAAAGCATGCAGCTTGAACAAACAAACAAAAAAGTAATTAAGAGATGGCTTAACAAGGCATCCAGTGTAATGCACCTTGACAGAAAAGAGCTAGTTACTAATGACAGAAAACCCTGAACTGTCCTGATTCTGCATTTACAGGGTTTTGCCATGTCTGTGAGGTTGATTCTTCAGCATGACATTTTAATTAGGATCCCTGGATATATGAGGGAGATTTGCTAACTTTGATCACTGTAACAGATCTAATCAAGGGGAAAGACTGATCTAGAGAGTATTCTGAAAGCTCAGGAATTAAAGGCGTAGGTGAAAAAAGACCTCAAGCCAGCTGTCCTAGGTTACAACGTTAAGATGTGCCCAAATGTATGTATTCTACCAGCATCTTCATAAGCTGTTAAAAACTGGTGGGACAGTGTTCCCCCATCTCCTTCATGACTCCTCCCTGAAACTTCGGGGATATCTTCTGTTAATGGGCCAGGTATTGAAATCAGGTGGGGCAGAGTTTTTTATCTCTCCCATGACCCATCCTCCCTCCAGGGGGATATCTTCTGTTAATGGGCCACCTAGTCTCACAGCATGACTCATAAAATTACATCATCCCAGTGTGAGATGCTCTGCCCAGAGGGAGGAACCAAGCATTCCATCTTTGATATAATCTGGGGTTTGGAACAGCACAAGCAGCCTTTTCCACTTGATTCCCAGAGGAAGATCAAACCCTTCTACACCTCCACTGGACCTTCAGAGGAAGACCAGATCCTTCTACAGAATCACTGCTTCAACAGAACCATCACTCCAGGAGGACTGCAGCTGCCATTTAATTGGACTGCTACCAACCCCCTGACTGTCAGGGGGTCAGGTTGTATTCTGATTCTGTCAGTGGGTTGTTTTTTGTACTATTGCATTTATTTTATTTTTCCTATTAAATTGTATTTCTGACCTGGAGTCTCTCACTAGTTTGCTTTCAAACTAGTACATCAGCAAAAACCACCACCTTTCACAAAAGCCTTTTTTGGGACTAGGAAGGGCCACTAAAGGTAATTCTAGAAAATCCCAGAATCATAGAATAGAATCACAGAATCATTAAGGCTGAAAAAGACCTCCCAGATCGTCAAGTGAATTTGACTGAATGCCACCATGTGAACTAAACCACAGCACTAAGCGCCACATCCAGTCATTTCCTGAACACTTCCTATCATGGTGACTCCACTGTTTCCCTGGGCAGCCCATTGTATCTATTGTAGATATTGGTATCTAATCACCATTTCAGTGAAGAAATTCTTCCTGATGTACACTTTAATCTTCCCTGGCACAGCTTCTGGCTATGTCCTCTTGACTTGTCTCTGGCTGCCTGGGAGAAGAGACTGACCCCCACCCAGCTACAGCCCCCTTTCAGGCAGCTGTAGAGAGCAATAAGGTCCCCTATGAGCATCCTTTTCTAGAGGTTAAACAACCCCTGAAAGGAGGCTGTAGACAGATGTTGGTCTCTTCTGTCAATAACAAGTGATAGGACAAGAGGAAATGGCTTCAAGTTCCAGGGCGGTTAGATTGAAACTTGGAAAAAAATTTCTTCACTGAAAGGTTTGTCAAGCACTGGAACAGGCTGCGCAGGGACATCCATCACCCCCAGAGGTATTTAAAAGATGTGCAGATTGGCACTTGGGGATATGGATTAGTGATGGACTTGGCAGTGCTGGGTTAATGGTTAAACTTGATGATCTTAGAGGTCTTTTCCAACCTTAATGGTTCTGTGGTTTTATAGGTTCCTCTAATGAGGACATGGATAACGCAAATGTCCTGTTTCACAGAGCACTAAGGCAAATCCTTCAAAAGTATGAACAGAACAAAATATACCAAGGAATTATTTTGAGACGCTGTATGAAATACCTGTCCATCATTAGAACTATTAACCTAATGCTTTATATAAAAATTCAGAAGTATCTGTACACCACCTCCTGACCCTCATTACACTAATATAAAAATGAGCTTGTAAACAATGATTATTTTTCCCTTATAATAGTTCTTTAATGTAGAAAATCATCACCTTTAATTTACGGAAATCTGAATGTATATGTACTTAATAACCCAACTAATTTTTAACAGACAAGTATTCTTGTGTACCCTGATGACATCAGAATTGTACTGGCAATGCCTAATGTTCATGTACACATTCACACCAGAGAAGACCACTGCCATTACTTCCAACGTACAGATGGAGGAAGAGTGGTGGTACACAGAGCATGAGCAGCCCAGTCAAGCTCACCCAGCAAGTCAGAAACAGAGCCAGAAACAGAAGAGCCTACATCCAGCCTTGGGTTTTGCCATGTCACAAGAGTGACACGGGAAATGTGGCAGCAGTATGCATTTAAAACACAGCATCTGTCACAGATAGCTGGAAATACATAGATATCTGTCACACATACCTGGAAATGGGTTCTACTTTTGTACAGTTTAGTGAAATTAAACTGCTTCCTTTCACTTTAATTTGATAACTGAAACTAAACTTCACTAACTTCCCTCCATCACTGAATAATGTCTTTTGCTGTCTCCCTATCAGAGCTGCTGTACACAATCCTGTAATGTCTGACCTGTCACTCACTGGAAAACATTTTAGATACTCTAAGGAATACTATGCAAATGTTACTGTATTCCTTTTACTTCAGAGTTAATTCAAAATCGAAGCTCAAAGAAATTCTTAATCTTAAAAATGCAGTTCTGCACTGAACACACAGCAACCTCAGTCAAATATTTACATTTTTAACTTCTGACAAATTCAGCTTTTACCTTAAACTGTCACATCACTGTCTCAATAAGGTACGAAGACAGAACAGAAGTACCTTGTCTGTGAGAAGTCTGGTAAGATTCTTCTGTTTTCTTGCTAAATACTGATCATATAACTGAGCCAGTTTAGCTGCTAACACATGCTCACGGCTAAAACAGGGATGATGGGTGAATATCAGTCCAGAAATATCAATATCCAATTGAAACAGCCCCTGAAAATCTCCAGGTCCAACAAAATACTGATTAGTAGATGTCATTTTTATTGCCTGAAAGAAAAAAAAAAAAATTGGATTTACAGACTCTGACAACAGTATCTTTCAAATATTTTCTTTGTCAGTAAATGACCCATTTAGCATTACCTACATTTAAATGCTGAGTCTTAAACTGTGTTAACCTCTGGCTTTACTGACAAGTGGGTGGCACAAAACCACCATGGATATTCTACACAACAGAATTTTTATAGCCCACATGAGGCTGAAATAAGAAATCATCTTCCTATACTGAGGGTTTTGCTGAGCAATGAAGGCAATGACACTGGATTAGAAAAAGCACAGCCTGCTAGTTCTCTTTTGACACATTTGTTTAGTATTGTTTTATTTCCCCCTGGAACTGAGCTCTAGGATAAACAGTCCAGCTCTCACAGAACAGCTCTCCTTGTAGGCCATAGAGATTGTGTACATTAGGAAATATATTACTTGCTTCCCCATTCTAACACCAGGGAAATTCAGATCAATGAAGGCCAATAAAAGCTTTCAGCAACAAAGCTTAAAAACTCTCCTTCAACCCCCTGCAACCAAATGTCTTGTTCAGTAATCCATGGCTTACATCCTCAAGTTACTGAAATCAGAAGAGAATTAACACTGCTTCCAGCCTGACTACTCCTGCTCCCTTATTAGGATCCTTCACAAGAGATTCATCAGAGATATTCTGGTACTTCTATTCTGGTAGAAGAAGAAGTTGTTAGTTATGTAGGGTTTGTTGCAGTCCCTTCCTGAGAAAAGGAAAAAAAGGGATTTGGAGGGGAATTTAGCTGTTGCACAGCTCTTTTATAGGACTGAAATAAAGGGCCATGAAACACACTTGAGTCCACCTGATCCTTCCACGTTCTGTTTCTCATCAAAATGTTTAATAAGATACAATCTGTCATAAAAATGACAACTTTGAATTCCTTATGCTTTATTTTTCTGCCCATAAAGGACCCTTAAGCTCAGTGTTTTACCACAGTGATTTAGATATTTCTATGTCACTGTCCATGTAAACACAGTGTTCTGGAAACATAAGCTCTCTTGGCCTATCTTTACATGATCAAAATGGTAGATTTTTCCTGCTTGCAGAAGCTCCCTGCATAGATAAATCTGTGGTACTGGATGCAGCCTGTGGATTGCGTATTTATCATCAGTATCAACTAAAAGGCCACTTTTAAATCTGTATCAACAGCAACAGTCAGACTGAACACTTGCATGTTCCAAAAGAGCACTCTATTTAAAAGTCTTAAAAGTCAGCTTTTCCAAGAGGGTAATAGAGTTCTACCACGCAGAACAATTAAAGCTTGCTTCAAGCTCACTGAATGGTTTTAATCAAAACTTATTTTGATTTGTACTCATTGTACATTGAAACTGCTGTTTGCCAGGGTAGGTATGCTGTGACTGAGGAAAACACAACCACAAAAAACCCTGCAAACAAAACAAAACAAACAAGAAAAACAACAACAAAAAAACCTCACAACCTCCCAAAAGTATCAGAATTGATGCTACATAACTCAAAATGAGTTCCTGTCTACATGAGCAAACTTTATACATACACTAATACAGAAACTACCCTACTTTGGCATGAGAATATCCAAGGGTGCCCACAATGATCCTAGTGACAGACTTGAAGGTGTTTGTCATGGACTGACACTTTACTATTTCAACCAGCATCATCAGCTAAACTCTTCATCCTTTTGTATGCATTTTTACAGGAAAAAAACAGGTATATACTTAAAAAAGTAGAGATCATTTAAAGAACAGATGTAGAATCACAAAAAGTAGTCAATAGTCATGGTTCTTAGCACAAAACCCTCCAGGTCACCAGGGTTTCTGGTGCAGAAGAACTGGGATACTGGGTCTCAGGAACCCCATATATGAAATATGCCTACCTTTCTATACACTGTTTCAAGTTCTGGTGCAATGCCTTCTTCAAGTGACAATATTGGAGGCCTAGTAGAAGACTGTTTAATTGGATTAGGCAATGCTAAGATTTTGCCATCATCACCAAACCACTCTTTCCCCTACAAAGGAAAGCAAAATAATATATTGCTTCTTACTTTATGAAGAAATTACTTCCAAAATTGTAATTCTTATAAAAAATACAGAATAAAAGGTGACTATGAATTATTTGTGAAATAACCAAAACTTTCCTAATACACCAAAATTAAATCCTCAAATATACCAGAAGTAAGTTTTGAAATTAAAAAAATCAAGACGTTGCTCAAACTTTGATTATACTGATTTATTTTTCTTTCCACATTCAGTGTTACAGATTTAAAAGGAAAAAAAAAATCAACACATCACTTATTTAAATGTTATTTTCTCAAATTACTGAAATTGGAAGAATTATAAGTCTTGTTTTATACAAGAGCTAAACAGCAGGTCAGATAATTTAACAAAGCATCTCACAAATCTTCTATTCCACAACCTGAACTACTTAAACAGCTATGAAAAAACTATGAAAGCAGATTAGGTAAGTATTTTACAGACCAATTGCTATCCATGGCTTCCCATGTTCAACACTGTCCTAATTCCTCCCTCTGTTCTCACCACCTGGATTCACATACAGCTTAAGCCAGTGCAGCTATCCAAGGATGCTGCCCTACCCTGTTAATTCCATACTTGTTTTAATCTGACCCTAGAGCCATATGTCGATATGGTAACACCATGAAGTCAACCAGAAAACTAACTGGGTTGAAACTGGCCATTCAAAAATTTTAGACCCAAAAGTCCCCAATCTGATGCACAAAAGCAGACGAAGAATCATAAAAAAAATTAAAATAAAGGGCAGCTGCTGCTCAGGAGTTTAAGTCTATACTGAACAAGACACACCTTACTGTTTATAGGAAGATAATACAGTAGGATAAAATATATCCAAGCCACTTACCCATGTCTTTCCATAAGACATTCTTAAAAATCTGAAAGGATTCTAAAATCTCTCTGATAATCTATACCAATATTTAATTAGCCTTACAGACTGATCAGTGATCTGTTCTCCAGCAGGCTACAAGCAGAGCCCGGAAAAGAAACCAGGTTTTTAAGTCTGATGTCAGTCTGATGTTCTGACAATGGGGTTACACTAAAAACACACTCCTACAAGAATCTGTATTTCCCAACATCTGATACTGCTAAACATTTTGAAGATGAAAGCCCCATGTTAGAATGACCATCCACTTGCTTAACTATAACAAAAATAAGATACTTATAAAGATAAATAAAATACTGATAAAAGTTACAACTAAAAACGTAGCAGTGACTTACCTGGGCCTGTCTGAGTATTCGGTTTTCTAAAATATTTTGATTAGACTGTGATACAAAGGGCCTTTCTCCTGTGTAAAGACCTTCATCCTCAAGGTACCTGGGCTGCATATTTCTAGGCATCTTCTCAGAAGCAGGCACTAACGAGAAATTAAAGAGGAAACCATGTAAAATATCTTGTAACTGTAGTTTTAGTTTGTTAATTCTCAAAATGAATGGCTCTGCATATTAAGTATGCTGTCAGAAGTATTTTTCTACATAAGAAAAAAAGAAATAACTATAGAATTAAAACAGGTCCTTTTCTTAATCAAGACAGATCTCTCATAAAAGTGTCACAAAGTGTCACAGTTCTAATAAACTGATAATTAAAAAATTTCCTCACCAAAAAATACTTCAAGTTACTTAGTGGAGTTTAGTGTTAATGGTTGCTTGCACAACAGTATAAAAAACCTTGAGCAGCAACTGAGCATTTCGAAGCCTTTCCAATGGAAAGTGAAAATTTCAGATTAATCCCACCTTCTGTTAATAAATAGTTTGCTTAAGCTAGTCTCATACAAAATACAGAACATGCATAAAGAGCTATGTTAGCCAAATAACAGCAGGTGGAATTCTTCTTAAAGGCTTGCCTGCAAGGCTGTTTCACTGTATGTATGGACTCAATATGTTTCAAGAAGCAATCTCGAAACAGAGAGGGATTATATTGAGGGTTACAATAAAAGTTATCCCCTAAATCAGAACACAGTGGATCACACAGGAACTAGTCAAAACTAAATCACAAGACATGAAAAAACAGAGGCACATAATGTTAAATATTTTGACATTGCACTGCAAGCTGTACTGGTACCATTCCGGTATATACCACTGGGAGACTTGTTTCTCTTTCTTCCAGTTCAAATATTAAATAGCAAGTGATATCATAAAGCAATTTTTTAGGACTTTGTAGTTCTATGGGAATAAGGCAAAAAGGTCAGAGACATGATCAATATTGACTATCTATTTCCAGTTCACAAACTCCGATTTTGCAAAAACGGCCCCTTGAATCCCAAAAACCTTTGTTAGTTGCATGACTCATGACAAACTTGCCACAAGGAAGAAGTTACAGGTGTAGTCAAGTGAATAAATAGTGTAAGTTACAATGTACAGCGCATGAGCCACCCTTAGCACCTAAATGTGCGTACCTGTAACCTGCTGCATACATTAAATAGCAATAGAAGAGAGGCCAGCACCTTGCACTTTCTACAGCCAGCAGTGAGGAAGTCACCCCTGAGCAACTGAGGTGCCCTGAGTACACTTACCAGTGTAGCAGGTGATGACCTGCTGAAGTGTGCATGTTCCCAGCTGATCCATCCTGTCAGACCTTTTCAGACTCGACTGGATGATCAGTGTCAGAGAGCTGCAATTAAACATCTCTCTGCTGCCAGGGACAGTTGATGCGAGATTTATTCAGCAGATCAAAGCGTGCCATGCTATGCAAAAATCCAGGAACTGAATGGATAAGCACAATCTTCATACCTGCTAACATGCTGGGAATGAAGAGAAATTCTTTTTCCCTTTTCAGTTGCTCAGAGTAGCTTTCACAATCAACAGGTTTCATTACCAGAAGATCTTCATCTGTCTGCCCTAAGAATAAATCATCATCTTTAACTAGGCGTACATCTTCATCCTGTAGGTTAAGTGCAAACATCTCTGTTAGTTTGTCTATTTCTTGAGAAAGTCTCCTGAGAAAGTACACTTTGAGAATTTTTTAGGAAACCCAAGATGCCATTTTGTACAGACTAATAAAATTAACAGAAGTCTGAAAAAGAATACGAACGTTTATCCTATAGTTCTCACCACTTCATCCTCCTCTTGTTCATCTTCATGAGTTTCGACACATTCCTCTTCTACCTCCTCTTCTTCATTTAA
Source organism: Rhagologus leucostigma (assembly GCA_013397725.1). Taxonomy (NCBI): domain Eukaryota; kingdom Metazoa; phylum Chordata; class Aves; order Passeriformes; genus Rhagologus; species Rhagologus leucostigma. The sequence goes on along the minus strand of VZTD01003639.1, from coordinate 854,019 downwards.
TCCATTCCTTTTCCTGGATCCAGCTTTCATTTTCTCTGGTACAGCATCAAAATTGAAGGTAAAGAAATTATATGCTTCTTCCTCAGAAGGAAAATCATTCTGGAACTAAAAAAAGAAGACAAAGATATTTTATTATGGCATTTATAAGAAAACCAGGGCAAGTGAATAAATCTTCCCATTAATAACATGAAACAGCAGCCTGTATAAACATTTGTTACAAGATAATAATTATCTCAAACAGAACTCACTCAAATGCTGAAGCTAACTGAAACTCGTAAATGATACGTGAAACTTTCTCTATAGCTATATATTTAATTGAATATTTCTTGCAGAGTTTTATTTAAAAGGTTACCTGGTCTAATTTTAACATGCTTATATTTTTAAATATAAACCATTTGTGAATCAGAAACACCAAAGTTTAAATTTTGGCCATACTGCAGATACCCAGGTAAATGATATGAAGAGAAATTTCTAATGGCCTTTGGTCTCCGAAGGACCCAGGACCCTTTAGCTTTAGGATGAATCCCTAAGAAAAGAATTAACAGTAGTACTTTGTGGCTAATAAATATCAATATACTAGTCTGTAAAATGCTTTAACTGCCAACTGGTGGCATTCAATAAAAAGGATTTAAACAGAAGACATATTTGTCCTTCAAACTCCAGTAATTGTGTCCAGATGGATTTACTATTTTTTTGGGGTTTTTAATCAAATGATCCAAAGCCATTCTTATATTTGAGAAGATTCCTTTTATATACGTCACTTGTTGGCATATACTGCTTGTGAATTTGTAAAGTAAATAAAACCTTCTCCACTGCTTAAGAATGAATTCTGTCTGCTTCTTCAAACAGAATCATGAAGCCATATAAAGATTACATTAAATTAACATTCATTATTGAAATGGAGGAATTGGTACTTACTGTTGAATTTTGCCTAAGCTTTTTTACAGTATCACGAAACTTTACTTTTGATGGTAAGTATGATTCATCCTCTTGCATCTCCCTGAATTTACCACTATCAGACTGCATTAAAACATATACATAAGTTTTAGCATACATTTAGTGAAGTATAAAAAAATACAAACAGTTATTAGATATTGCATTTTTACAGAAAAAAATAACAAAAGAGAAACATTGCCACTGTGGTAACAAACTGATTGCGTATTTATTTCAAAAGGGTACATCTGACTATTACTTAATTCCTTTGGGTCAAGAAATAGACTGTAGAGTATGAAGAACTGTTTCATTGCCTAAATGACAGCAGCTGTCTTCACTGCTGATGGGATCATTGCTTCTGCACTCCCCAACAAAAGCAATCACATGCTGATGTCCAAAGAGAGAGAAAGGAGGCAGCAATGGCAAACCCCCACCTCGGGCAGATAGCCCCAGCCAGGCAGCAGCGTCAGGGGTGCTGCTGGCAGAGACTGCAGCCCAGGTAAGGGAATCAGGGAGCTTCTCAGACAACCCCTGCTGCCATGAGGAAAAACCTCTTTGGTATTGTTTAAAAAAGGTGGTGTTCATTGCTTGGGTGCTGAATGACACACTTGATTATTTATTTTATTCTCTCAAACATTTATTGCTAGGCTACTCTCTAACTCCATGGGTGACATTCCCCTGCCTTTTCAACAAAGAATGTACCATGTTTATTCATTCCCAGTTCTCTGAACCTACATACAGGTCACTGTAAAGGCCACTGGTTCTAAAGTTGCTTCAGCAAGTTCATTTAAATGCTTCAAAGTGATTTTCATCAGGCTCAACCAACATAAACACATCTACCATTCTATCTGTTCTTCCTCCTTATGGCTTGAATTGTTAGATTAAAGGAAGACACTTCTCAAGTTTACCTCTCTTACACCTATACTTCAAAATAGTAATATCAAAAAGAAAATCTCAAACTCTGTCAATCTGATGGCCACTTGTTTAACAACAAAACACCTTGTGTGTGTAAATAAGTACAAGAAACAAAACCAGCATGTGGAAGGTTTCACATATACTTTATATGAAATCAATAAACAACTCTAGTAACTCTGCATTTTCCTAATACAAATATATTAAAGCAGTATTACTTAACTGAAAGCTATAATAATTGCTTATTATAAGGTAACATTGCCAAAAATCTTCCCACAATGTACACGCAATGGCAATTCTCCCCTAGACAAGCAATTTAGCCAAGCTAAATCATATTGTTTGGAATTCCATATAAAGGCGTTACTGGTATATGCTGTTATTTCCTGGGAATCACACATTCTTTGGAACATATTTTCTACACGCAAGCAGCCTCTGTGAATTCTGAAGAACATGAGTGCCAGTTCTGCACAGGCAGAGCCTTTGTTGTTTTTTTAAAACAAAATTCATTTTCTAACAAAAAACATGCTTATACAAAAAAAACTCAATATAAAATAGTAACAAGGAAATACAATACAATACAACAACATAAAGTTAATATCCAGCATTCAGCAATTGCACTGTGCACATTTACATAAAGCTGTATTACAGTGGTCCTTTCCATTACAGCAAATTTTAAATACTTCAAGGCATCTTAAGCAACAGAAGTCACAAACCTCTAAATGAGAGACGTTTCACATGATGTCTGTACTACAATGTAAGCAAATTATTACTGTTAAATATATACAATAAAAACAATAATTAGAACAGTTCCTTCCTGGTTACTAATTCAAACAGTAGTATAATTCTAATAAATGAAATTAATCTTCAAGAGTGTGCAGTTTTTGATTTTCTTCATGTTTCACATTCACTTTCTTATTATAAGAATAGCAAGATACAATGCACTTTTTTACCGTTTTATCCAGTCTGACTTCCGGTTTTCTTTCTCTGATGCCTTTTAAAAGCCTTGGTTGTGGACTGGGGTCTTCTTGCGATAAAGTAATTTCAGCTTTTGTCTAAGCAAACAAATGGAAAAAAATGTTTAGCTGCAAAAGAAACAGAAATAGATCAAAGCTACAGTAATTCCCACAAATTCAACACTTACTTATGTTTGTGTTAGGGACAGAATCTTTTAATTATAAAACCAGCTTAAGTGATTTTCCACATCCATATATTAATACGTCTTATTAAATCGTACGGTAAACGTACAAAGAAACAATTGTTTTCAAAGTAGTGTAAGAAATTTTTTTACAAACAGCACAGAAGGAAATTTGTAATGATTGTATCATTTGAATTATGAAATAAAGATACCTTTTACGTTACTATAAACAAATTAAATATAAACTTTAGGGAAAAAATACAGCAATACAGAACATAACTGTACTGATGAACTAAGTACACTTTTGGCTTCAGAAATAAAAAAGCAGATAACTCAAATTCACATAGCACAGAGCAAGTAAAATGAAGTGGGTGTTACTTACAAGACTGAGGTCAATCAAACAGGACTTCTGAAGGATTCTTACCTTTGCTGCTTTTAGTTTCTCTCTCATTCGCTGCCTAACAGAGAGCTCTGCAAAGCTTGCCCTTGATGTAGAAGGAGCAGGTGGCAACTCTGAAACAGAGAAAAAATGGTAACGTGTTTAAATTAAGTATTTTCTGAAGGAGATTTATGGAAAATAAAACCATTTATACCAGAGTCCCATGTTCCAGCAGAAAGAACTTGCATGAGAAAATTTGAATGATGAAACATTTCTTGGAATCCAGTCCTTACAAATTATCACTTAAATGCCTTTAAACTGCAACAGATTTACCTTTCAATATATTTTATGAACTGCTGTAAGAAATGCTTAAGCACACTTTTAGTTCACCATCATTCAGAAAAGAAAAATACATTAAGATAAACCTCACTACTACTGACTCTACTCAGAATCATCAGGAGATTAGGGAGAATGCTAATATTTCCAAATTATACAATTTACTACCTTTATTTGTAGAAGAGAAACATTCATTGCATTTGGAAACTTTCATATGAATGAACAAGGTGCAAAGTGCAAACCCCCTATTTTGCAGGAATTTTCAGGATCTGCCTCAATCTAACAGCTATAAAACATTTATTAATGATCTGAATGGTGCAATAGTGTTTATCTGGGCACAGAACACCCAGGCAAGAACTCTCGGAAAGTCACATTTGCTCAAAGATGACCTTTGAAAATTTTTTGGAATTGAGAAAAAACTTCAACTTTTAAAACTTCAGGCTCATGAAAGATTGTGGCACACAGAAGAAAGGCTTTGTCTGCTGGAGATGGAAATTACGAACTTTAATTGTAGTATGAAAAATGGGTAGACACTGGAAAAAAAATTTAACTTTTGGGGTATTCTAGCACTGGAACTGAGTCCCTTAAACAGCTATGGAAACTTCACCAGTGCAAGCTTTTAAGTTAAAAAACAAAACCAAACAAACCAACAACCCCCAACCCTCAAAGAAACTCAATCAACCGAAAGAAAACCCCACCAAACCCAAGTATCAAGACTTAGAAAAAAATATTTCAAGGAAGAAGCTGGCCTAGAGTTACCTTTTGATTTTCCTCTTGTGAATTTTTTCTACTATTTTATTCTGTTTAGTTAGCATGCAAAAACATATTCTATTTCATTGCAGCAAATGAGTCATTTCAATTCCAGTCTGATAAACGAAAACTAGAAACCAACAGATTAGATGATCTTCTAAAATCCTTTACAATTGTCTGTAAACATTACCAGACAAGCAAGGTGAACAGCGTAAACATGTAAAATTAGGACAGAAAAAATCTGCTGCTACTTTAAGCACCTCATAAAATATCAGAACTCATACTCTGTATGCAAAATTCTTTATGAATTAATCAGGTCATTGAGACAACAGGGTCATTATCTTTTCTATATATAATGAAAACCATTTTAAGGCTTTGGTAGTTGCAGTAATTTAATGCATCAAATACTGTGAGTTACTGTAGTTTTTTGAAAAAATGACTACATTAAAAAAAAAAGGTTTTGTTACTTTATTTCTCTGGAAATAAACTTTTGCTCTGCTTACATGAATGGGCTCTACAGCCACCTAAGTTGTGCCTAACTTCAAAATATATTTTTGAAGTGAACGAACTAAAGCTGATATCCATGAAAACATTACTTTGCAAGATTACACTTACAAGCCTGTATGAAAAAAATCCACACCATGTTTCACATTGGAAGTGTCATTATCCTACAGTGGCTCCGTATTTTACGTCAGGCAGATCTAACAAGTTCGCTGGATAGCCAAACTGAAATTAAACCCAAGAACCTGAAAATGTCATCTAGTAAATGTTCTCCCTTGATTTCATCTGCACTCAGAGGGGCCCAAACCCATTAGATCTCTGTGTGGCTTCAAAGTTCTCCGCACTGACAGAACTTCTGCACATACCTCAAAGCATGCAGAAACCAGGTACAAGATGGACATTAATGCTGTGACCAAGCACCAGTTACTTGAATGAAAATAGGGAATGGTGACTTCCAGCACAGATCCTAGAAACACTGCCGTATTTTTCATGGATACAACAACTGCGTAAGTGTGTAGTAAGACACAAACCCAACAATGAAGAAATAGATACAGCAACACTGCAGTTGTGCTGGCTTCACAAGGTAATAACCATCAGACATGGGCTTCTTGTTTAAAGCAATTCTTCTTTTGAAACTCTTATTTACTAGTCTGACTAGCGGACTGACATATAACCATGTCGTTCCATTTAAGAAAGATATAAAGGTATTAAGCACACATAATTGGATTAGAGTAAAACACTGAATTTCTGCAAACAGATTGCATTAAAAAATAGTAGAGACAGACTGAATACTTGAAGGACTAGCACAGAGATTATACTGAATATTAAGTGAAGAAGCTGATGGACATGTTTCAAGAAAAGCCTGCCACAGTGGGCCGAGAATGATAATCATTCCATGCTAGAAGAAAATAAACCACCTATTTGAGAGACGTGACAAATTGATGATTCCAAAAACATTATCTACTTCCTCCTCGCGTTAAAATACAGCTCCCTTTTCATAAAAAAAAAGTGCTGTGGGGGTGCGTATACTTTTAACACCACAAATTTAACATAATATGGTGACAACCATGACAAACTAAAAAGGCCTCAGAATAGAGGTGATGTGTTATCACAGGCATTCAAATAAAACCAAAACAAGATAGTGGAGCAAACAGACAATGTAGAACTTTTCAATGGCACCTGGAAAACCGCAGGGGGATATTACTTTTTTTTTAAATGGTTAGTTATCACTTGGCAAGAAAATAATAATCAGAAATTCATACACAGATCATCACTCTAACAAAGGAGTGAGAAACTCAAATCTACTTTTACTTTATAACTGGGCAACACAATAGCTCACAGCACTGCCAGCATATTCAAAACTATAATATATAGAACATGAAAACTTAAATTATTTATGAATCTGTCAAACTGAATCCTGGAGAGGGAGGGAACTGAAATAAGTTTTGAATAGATACGTGAAAGCTTCAGCTCAAGGTGTAGACTCTCTCAAAATGTGAGATGCAATTTTAAAAAACCCAACCAAACAGATGGATAAATTATACTGCAATTAGGTAAACTGGTGCTACAGTCTAACCAGAACACCACATGCTGTACTTTTCACTTGATCATACAAAATTTGCAAAATTACAGGTATTTCAGCAGCAGAAGACGTAAAAGAGCAAAATACTTAGGAAAATAAAACATTTATCACATAGGGAAACTAGCAGCTAGTTTTCTTCTGAAGAGTGCTGCTGAGCTGTTCTGATTATTCTTGGAAAATTAGCCTCTGTAAAAGAAAATAACCACCACTAGAGGGTGTCTCTTGATTTCCCCATGCAATCAATTCTGAAAATTGTTTGGACTCCATCTGTCAACAGCATATCACTTCCTAGCACAAGTTGGCACAGTGAGACTCAAAAAACATTCAGAAGAAAAGAACACAGACCTTGAAGAGCTGGAAACATCCCTAAATTGTAAATTTAAAAATTTTGTAGGTACCATATTTCGTCAAAATGTGTTTAAGGACAATACATACATTTTATTTTGGTAAAACTTGACATTGATGAAAAACTAAGTATTTTTATACTTCACTAGATTTTCATTCTACTGTTTTTTAATATTCTGCTCTTAATTAGCTCTTTCACACACCTTATTTAGGTAAACCACAAACCCATTCAGTAAGATTAGACATGCAGTTCTAGCAGTTGCCCAGCACCACATCACTCTCTTACACTCTCCTGCTTTGCAAGTAGAGTATTTCATGTGAGACAGCACATGAAATAAAGCTATACGTCTTCACACCCATGAGAAACACTTCAAGCACAAATTATGAGGTTCACAGTATCGTTAGGGTTGGAAGACACCTCTGGAGATCATCCAGTCCAAACCCCATGGTAAGGTAGGGTCACCCAGAGCAACTTACACAGGAACATGGCCTGGTGGGTTTTGAATACCTCCAGAGCAGGAGACTCCACAACCTCCCTGGGCAGCATTTTCCAGTGCTCTGCCACTCTCTATGTAAAAAAGTTCTTCCTCATGTTGAAGTGAAACTTTTGTTCCAGTTTATGACCATCGCTCCTTATCCTGTTGGTGGGCACCTCTAAAAAGTCTGGCACTATCCTCTTGGCACCTGCATTAATGAGCTCCTCTCTCAGTCTTCTCCAGACTAAACAGGCACAGCTCCCGCAGTCTCTTCTCATAGGAGAAATAGGCCAGACCCCTCAGCATCTTCATGGCACTCCAATGGACCCTCTCCAGTAGCTCCACATCTTTCCTGCACTGAGGAGCCCACAGCTGTACACAGCACTCCAGAAGTGGCCTCCCTAGGGCCGAGCAGAGGGGGAGGATCCCCTCCCTGGACCTGCTGGCCACACACTTCCTGATGCACTCCAGGATACCACCAGCCCTGCTGGCCACAAGGGCACTGCTGTCTCATGGACAGCTTGTCACTCACAAAGACTCCCAGGTCCTTTTCAGCAGAGCTGCTCTTTAGTAGGTCAGTCCCCAGCCTGTGCTGGTACTTGGGGTAATTCCTCCCCAGGTGCAGGACCCTACACTTGCCCCTGTTGAACCTCATTAAGTTTCTCTCTGCCCAGCTCTCCAGCCTACCAAGGTCCCACTGAAAGGCAGCACAGCCTTCAGGTGTATCAGCCACTCCCCCAGTTTTGTACCACCAGAAAACCTGCTGAGGGTACATTCTATCCCATTGTGCAGGTCGCTGATAACCAAATTGAGTAAGACTGGACCCACTATTGATCCCCAGGGAATGCCATGGACTACAGGACTCCTACTCCACTGATCACAACCCTCTGAGCTCTGACATTCAGCCAGTTCTTGATCCACCTCACTGCCCATTCATCTAACCTACATTTCCTGAGCTTACCTGCAAGGATAACATGGGAGACAGTGTCAAAACCCTTGTGAAGTCAAGACAGACAACACCCATTGCTCTCCCCTCACTAATCCATGCTGCCATGCCATGATAGGCAGCTATTAGATTGATATCCCCACGGTAGATCCATGCTGACCACTCCAGATGACCTTCTTTTGTTTTACATGCTTGGTGATGACCTCTGGAATGATCTGTTCCATCACCTTCCCAGGGATGGAGACAAGGCTGACTGTCACGCTCAACTATATAAATACTGCACGTCTACACTAATATATCTGAAAAACGTAAGGGCATTTCATAATCTAACCATATTTAAATGGGATAGGAGCATATCTTTCGAGTGCAGCGCTGCCTGTCCGCTCAAAGCCCGAGTTGACTCGGTACTGACAAACACAGACACCCGTCCATCCCTCGGATGCCAGCAGGGCGTGAGGAAGCCTTGTGAGGAGCAGAGCCGGGCGTCCCACGCCCCTCCCGCAGCAGTGCTGCCGTTCGTGCGCCGCAGGAAACCTCGGAGCGGAGACGCAGCCCAAGGAACAGCGCCGGGACGGACTGCCCGCGGCCCCGGGACTCGGCACCGACGGGCGGACAGCCGCAGCCCGGCGGACCCGCGCCCCGCCCCGGCCCGCCCC
>VZTD01003639.1:768150-844988 GCA_013397725.1 Rhagologus leucostigma | reverse complement strand
TTTTTTTATTATTTTTTTTTTCTGCGTATAGATACATACTATATATAGAATATATATACACATATTTATCTCCTGGATATATCTCCTATACCTATCTATATATATATATCTCCTGTATATATCTATCTAGATTTACTACATGCATATATATATATATCTACATATCTCCCGTGTGTGTGTATAAATATATATATATAGGGGAAATACATATTTCTTCTGTATGTGTGTATAATATACAGGATCTATCTATCTCCTGTATATATCTATATATCCATCTCCCGTGTATACACACATACATTTATATATGTGTATGTTCCACTGATGGCACTGCCAGGCTACAGTCCCAACACCACCCAAAGTTATCACACACTGCTGCTTCTTAGCAAGGTTAAAGCCAACTGATGCCCCAAAAGCATCTTGCCTGATCTTTACTGTTAACCTCCTCATACCACAGGAGTTTTGAGTTTCTTTTCCCCTTCTGACATTTTACTGCTTAAACACGATTACCTCTGTTCTGCAGATGAGAAAAAAAAAGCTGTTCTGCAGATGAGGAAACAGGATAACCTCATGGTTTTACAACCTACGCAAGACTAAATGTATTTAACCAATAATTTGAAGATAATTTAATCAACTAAGTGTGGATCAATATGAAATAGAATTAAAAAAACACAAATCCAAAACACATTAAGGCTGCCTACTTCCAGCAGTGGTACTTATAGTTGCAGTATATTTGCACAGAAATTAATTATGCAAATCTGTATTAACTAGAATGGTACTGACAGATGAGAAGAGCTTAAAAGAGAGTCTTGGGTTACTTATGTCACTTTTCACAGCTGTATATATAAAAGATTCCTATTACTCTCAGTAAAAAATGATCATACACCATGTTTGTCGCTATGAACTGGACACTAACTTCCATGATTATCATCAGGATTCTGCACAGCAGTTCACCTGGGCAGTGCCTGACACCTGGCTGTCACAAGCAACACAGGAATTACTCATGAGAGATATGCTTCAGTATGTGCAAAGTGATCAGGAGAGACGTTCCATTTAACATTTTCCCTCCAAACACTTAAATTACACTATTTAACATACAGACTTAGTACGTAAAAAAAAACCCTTATTTTTTTCATAAAGGTATGATTAAAAAATATATGTATCCATTTAATTACTCTATATAATAGTGAATAATGTGGGCCTGTATGTGCTGTATGAACACTCTTGGTTTTTTTTTACATAAACAACCCATCTGTGATCCATAAAGCCAACTGCAATATTCAGATCACAAGGACATGTTCAATCCCTTTTTTCCCCGCTTTCAGTGTTGGGCTGAAATCACTTCTACCCACCAAATTACTTCAGTTTTGTTTGCACTAGAAAGCGGCTGTATTTGGTTACAAGCATTGGGGAATTTTTCACATTTATATTTACAGAATGCAATTTGTTGCTACTGTTACTGCAGGTTCCTGTCCTGCTTTACCTTTCACAGATGGAAACACGACCGCGGCTGTACTTGTTCCTGGCACAAAGCTTGTGTCAACGTAGCTGCACCAGTGCAAAACCCAAGGGCCGATGTACTGTGCTCACAGATGATGTAAATCACAACAGCATAGTTTATTCTGGATTTTAAAATCCCCACAAAACAACTTATGGGAGCAAAATGTGGGGCCTTTTTCCGTACCTGGCTAAATCTTCTTTAGCAAGAGGCCTGAGGCTGACACAGGTCACCTGTGGTTTCCCTGTCAGTTCTTTGCACTGGGTGTATACAGCCTCATGCATACTTGCTTCAAAAAGTGCTTCCGGTCCAGCCTAGAAGATGCAGAGTGATGTTCATATCCCTCCTTATCTCTTAGGAGATACCTAATGAAAAAGGATGTTATCTCCTGCCTGAGGCTTAGCTTTACCAGCTACTGGCCTCAAGTATTATCAGATTTCTAAGTATGTCTCAACTAGCACAGGGAGCTGAACTCACCCTAAGCAAATGGTTTTCTTAGACAAATGTAACTCCCTCCCAAATCACCTGTGCATTTGCCTCAGCACCACTTCCCTCAGTATCTCTCGCTAGGCTAAGGGTCATGTACCTAAAAATGGCCACATTTCCTTGCTGCTGGCAAGGTTCATCGAATACCCTCTTCATGGCGCGAAAAGTACAGCACTACAAGAAGCAGCAACATTTTTATCACTTGGCACATATATCTCTTTTTCATATCGGGCTTTATGTATCAAATTTAAACAGTTTTTCCTAAAGGCACATGTAAGTGGAGAACACTGACAGCATTGAATAAGTGCTTTATGGCAGCTTTCTTTAACAATTTGGTAGCATTTCTTGAAGTTAAGTACTATAACAGACACTTTAGAATGTAATAAACAACTGGATGCAAGAACTATAAAGCTCTCCACTAGCTCAGAGGTGGTTTCCAAGCACTGAAAACTAACAACAGAAACACAGAGAAGTTTCTCTCACTGCTCTTTAAAAAAATTATTACATCAAAAGTACCTAGAAAATAATTCTGAGGATTTTGGGTTACTTAAATCTGTGTCATTCATGAAAATACACTAAGTGCAGTGACACTGAAACAGAGCTTAAGGAAAATGTTTGCTTCCTACCTGGGTTTTCTTACACAGCAGCTCTTGGATCACAGACAAGAGCGAAATATGACACTCCCCCTAAAAGCAGTGCCTCAGCTCTGCTTTTAAAGGGAAAGAGTCAGATTTCCTGCTTAAACCACTAAAACACTTCTGGCAAACTTCTCCTTGTAAACAATTTCATCTACACTAAAAGGGAAATCATAAATAAAATGGAGAGGCTGCAGCTCCAGCAGACCATTTCAGTTACTGCAGTGATTTTAAAAAGCAAAGATCCACAGTATATTTTTACAGGGTCAAGGATGGTTATTTCAGGCCTAAGTACAATAAAAAAGTCCCTCATCCTAACTTTATGTATCCAGCTTTGCATATTATCTGGCTTAATTTCTGTGTACTTCTTCTACAGTAGGTAAAGGAGTGGCACAGACCTTCTTGGGACTTGCATGAAACACAGCAGTGATTCCTAAATACCAACCATTTATGGCAGAGACTGGTTCACTCTGTTGACTGAAGAGAGGTGTTAAACCTCTAATTCAGACTATATGACAACATTCCAGCAAGTAAATATTTTTTTGGTTTAGTTTAGAAACCCTTAGTTCCACTTTGAAAAAAGTCCCTGAAAACTTCATGTAGGGATAAATCCTTGAAGTGGGCGGTTAGTAGCCAGTTGTTTTTCTAGTGCTCGCTGTGTTCCAATGCAGTAAAGTACTTGGAGTAATTACTGGAGCTGCATCAGGGGACAACGGTGCATTATTCTTTACAAGTGACCTTTACAAATCAGCATCAGCCTCAGCAAACTTCTTAGCTTGTCATTTGGGGGAAAAATTACAGGAAACATAGCAGAGTTAAAAAAGATACCGTCTCTCAGAAACTGTTACTGGCACATAGGCTTTTTGCTACCCCAGGCTTAAAAAATGTATCAGTAAATGCTCAGAGTAAGAAGTAAGACAAATCATAACTTAATAGAGTTATCAATATACTTTAATATTTCTGTAGCAGAAAAAAAAAAGAAAAAATAAGGATATGAAGGCTATGATAGTTGTTTTAGAGCCTGCTTAAAGAGAATCACACTCTTGAAGCTCTTGTTAGAGATACAGATGAGGGATAGGTTATCTGCTTGTTAAATGTTCACAACCAGCTTATGCAGATACTAGGAATGGCAGAAATGTCAGCACTGTGAGATGGTTTGTAGAAATGTGGATTGTCTTAAATACCATTCCTAACTTTTGTAGCTACAAAGGGATTTATAACTTTTATGTCAAGTCTAGAGAGGGGTCTTTTCTGCTGCACTGGCTTGTTAACAAAATAATTTCTTATGTTAACATGTGTATGAATATCTCTAGTATGATCAGAATAAACAAAACTGCGAATACTAAATTGAGTTATTAGACCTATTTATGATTGTCTGTATGTAAACAGTCCCTATAACAGCTGAAGGCCTATTATTGCACAGTTTTAGTAGCTGGAATCACCTGAAAAGAGATGGATAAATTACTTCTCCTTTCTGAATACTATCCTAAGAAGGAGACCACGTGAAGAAGTAAACACAGTAGTTAAAAGAGATTAGGAGTATGCATTTTTAATTGTGGAAAGAGGAACTGTCATAGGTAGAAACACCTGACATGACAATAGCTCTCAAGAATGGGAAAGATATGTAATAGGAGGACAGGTTTCTTAGGGTAACATGCACAGCACACATCTCCATTGTCTGCTAAGAATCACTGCGTGTGGGACTGTGGAAATGATCCAGTGGGTGAAACATCATACAAAATTTTGGCAAGAACTCAGGTTCAACATCTTGTTTAGCTAATAAGTCTGTGTCCCAAAAATATACTCCAGTATCAGAAACAGTTGTACAAACAGTTTAAATAATGGACAAATATGAAGAGCATTTATGTAAGGAACATTACTATGTGACCCTAAAGAAGCAGTCAAGAACCTTTGCTTAACAGGATGGAAAGCTGCTTAAAAACACATGTCAGTACAGTAACTCTGCTCACAGGAGACACACAGAATTCGAACCACATATGTTTCCTGGGGTGGAAGACAATTCATTTATCGTTATAAAAACAAAGGCCAGCCTAATGCCATTGATTACACTGGGCAGCAGACTTAGTGCTCTACACAAGATGGTGTGAGCTGTTCTGCTTTGCTAGATGTGACACTGTCACACTTGGCAATTAATTGCTGTTTTGTCAATCATGGTGTGCTGGTTTGGGCCAAATTCAGCGAAAAAGTCCAGAAGGAACATCTCCTCAAAGGAAAGCAGGTTACAGCCACCCCTTCCCCGCCACGTTCAGGAAAAAAAAATATTTTCTTCGGAGGAAAGTGAAGGAAAAAAACTATTTATTTAACAAACACACAGGAAAAGAATCATAAAGCTAAATAATAAAACCTCTCACTGTGGAGAGAAACCTGGGAAGATTTTAAAGTCCTTCTGTGGGTATGGTCTCTCTCCTCCTCCTTTGGTTAAGGGCTAACCAAAGTTAGTACCTTAGATACAGGTAATATGAAGACATGGGTACTTCCTGATTCCTTCTTTCTTAATGTAAGTCTCTAAAACAGGGTCATCCAAACAGAGATTTACCCCACCTATTTCTTTGCACTGATCGCAGGAGAGCCAACCTCTAATTTAGCCTACACAATGATCTTTGAACTTTTATAGAGATTAAGGTCAGGTAAGAGAAATTTTATACTAATACTTACTGCTGCAAGAACAATCTGCATAGAGAAAAAATCTCCTTACACCTCTTCCAGCAGGTAGCTGCCAAAATTGTACTCTAAACTGAGGAATATAAGCCAAACGCCAAATAATCCAAGACACTTTTCTCTTTGTGAATATTTGCTATTAAAGGTATGTGTATAATATGTCTAATTAATTTTTCTTTTCCCTTAGGTAGCAACTTTCATGAATTGATCTGAGGTATGCAGCTAGGAAAAAAACGAGTAGCAGTGACTGAGAATTTCATAACAGTATTTTTGAAATTTCTTCCTGTGGATGTGAGGAAGAATCATACCTCTGAAATTCAGAAATGCTGGTGTAACCTCAGTTGGGAGTGTTGACCTAAGGAGTTACACAAAAATGTATATGACCTCTAAACGCTCTCCAAGCTGAAGTCTAGGTAGTTTATACTGAAAGGAATAAATTGCTTCTTGAAAGCATTACTCATTGGTAAAGATAATGGTATATTGCTTTCTCAACTCTTTTTTTTTTTCTCTTTACTTTCATGTATTATTTCTTGGATGGGACTCATCAGTTACTGAAAGACATACACAAAGCAATCCCCATTTCCACATAAAACTGAAGTTCCTGCTGACCAAACTGCTTAGTACAGCATTAGTATAATTACTCTGAGTATGAATTACTTGCCAATAGATAAATAAATCAATAAACAAATAAACCAGTCAGTGAAAACTAATTTATTCAGTAAATATCTTAGTGAATGAATATGAACAGAACCTAGTAGATGACCTGTAGAAGGTAAATAGAGTATTAAATGAACTGCAACACCTAATGTAACATACTTGGTAGGAAGTGAAGTAAGTTGCTTCCTGTTTTGTATATTTTTGCTTATTCTAAAAGTACATAAATGGTGTTAGGTAAATTTAAAAAGATTTGAAGAATGTAGATAATGTTGTCAATACTGATATCCATTAGTAATGATTTCCTCTATATTGTCTCAACATTGTAAAACTTTGAGGCCTTATTGCTCTACAAAAATTGTGTAACAGCCTAACCATATGAACATGAATACCAGCAGTCAAGAAAGTGAAAGTATTTGTTCAAAGTAATATATTCATAAAAAATTGAAAATGTAGATAAATGTTTAATTAATTATCTAGGTTAAAAATATTCAGCAATGGAGCCTGTGACTAATTTCTTCCTTAATATTACTCTACCAAGTATAAAGAAAGTCTGAAAGAGTAGAAGACTGTGGAGAGCTGTTTTGTTTCAAATAACTTTATTTTTACTTATTTATCTTTACATACATATATCCCAAGTAAATATATATGTACTTTTATTTAAAAATCTCAGGAACACTGATGTTCTTAATATTGTCTGAAGGTGTCCTGATGGTTCAAGGTTTGTATGAGTTCTTGCAGCCTTGATCAAGAAGCCCAAGAGTTGGCTATTCAGTAAAGACATGCTTCGTGGAAACTCCTGGGAGTTTCTCCTGGTGACATTTATTTCTCTCCGTGGACTGTAGGCAAAGTCTAGATGACTAATTTGATCTGGATGCCTAATTTTATATGGCATTAGGGCATGTGTAGAGTGACCGATATATTGTGTAGAAATCATTGATTAATTTCAAATTTGGTCCTGAAGAAATTTTGCTCTTTGTTATCCTACCATGTTTTGAAACCAACCAGACCTCCACATGTACTGGTGTGAATTGTGGGAAGACATCAGCCCAAGATATTTTCCATATAAATTCAAATTTAGACAGATAAATACCCCAAATGCAATATCATGTCATCAAAGTTGATCTATTTTCAAATAATATACTAGCAATAGCAATGATTTACTTTAGGATAATATCTTGAGACCATTAATGATGGCAGGGACACATGGTACTTATATACATATGTTGTCCATATGTGTAGTAGAAGTATTCTTCTTGCCAAAACCTATAGAAATAATTCAACAGAATTACTTATTTTTAACTCTTCATTCCAAAATATTAAACTGTTCAAAAAAGTATAGAATCCAAATGGGAAAACTTTGGGAAGCTAAAGTTACTCTTCTGTCATTGTACAAACATAAATCTAAAATTGCTAAGGAAAGGAAAGCAATAACTCTTGGTTTAGTTATTCCCGTGGTGTCGTTTTCAACATAGGTGTGGTTAAAATATCTCTTTTATATTGGATTCATTTTTACAAATTATTACATGGGAACAGTTTGCTTATAGTTAGGATTGCAACCAGGAATATTTCATTATAAAGCTGTATATTTTCTCTGTTCAATTGTGAAAAATTAGTTTTGTCTGAAAATTTCCAGATGTATTATAACTACCAAATACATTTCTGTAGAGTCTGAAGAGAATCACTCATACTCTTTTCTTAAGGTTGGGTTTATCAGATTTTCTAATTCTAATAAAACTGACTTGTTACTCCTAACGTGAACTTTATACTGATTTAAATGTCATAAACCTATTTCCATATTTTCTAAGATAATAATCTAATTTAAAACTTCCGTTAGTTGCTTTTGCTGCATGATACGTATTCTGGGTCTAGTCCTGCATCTGTTGAATTATACTTCCTGGAAGTCATGGCCTCAATATGATCCTCTCTTCTGTCCTGTGGAATTCAGTGCAGGCAGCACTGAGCGATGCTGATGGTCTTTGTGCCTCAGATAGGCACTGACGGCTGTGAAGCATTGGCATCAATCATAATTGTAAATGATGATTGGACTGCATTTTGCACTCATATTGTCCCTAATTTGCAGATGTATAAATGATTGTACAGCAGGGTGATAAACTGAATCTGTAAGTGTTCTCTTCCGTATTTTTCACAGAAAGCAGCCCTTGTATGACACTAATAAATTAGATGTCTAGTTAGAAAAATAATCTACTTTTGTCTTCTATCAGACATTTCTCACTGTCAAATAAATAATGGTTCTACAAGCATTGCCAGTTTGATTTGTGGTCAGGGCTTTGCAGCTGTTCTCTGCTTAAAGCAGCAGTCGTACTCAAAGCCATGCATGCTAATGTGGGAGGAAATGAGGGCATGGATACAGAGAGCACAGACTAATGTTCCATGCATAACTGTCGTGCTGGGTCTGCAACCTCAGCAGTATTTTTGTGTCATTTTGTCTGGTTGTAACTTTCTTAATTTGGTCAAATACACAGAAGAAACCTAGAAATTTCCCTCTGCCTTGGTTATAACTAAAGTGGGTTCAAGAGTTGTGCAACACAGACCGCTAACATTTAACATTATCTGAATAACTGTTAGAAATAGCAGGTCTCTGTAAGTCTGAAATGAATAAAAGATTGTAAATTCTTGGAAAGTAAGAGGACCCAATGCCAGTCTTGACTGGTGTTGAATGCTGGAGAACTCGTGATGTTCCTAGATGTTTTTGCAATGACTGGTTGCTGCCCCTGTTAAAATGGTTTCCTGATTTCCAGTGGGGATTGATGCAGTTTCTCACCATGGATCTTGCTGTGCTCCTATCTGATAGAGGGAAGTGCCAGGTGCTACCAGATATTTTATCTCCAGATGGGTGCAGATGGTGATTAAATCACCTCTCAACCTCACTGACAAGAAAAGTAAATTGACCTTGTTACATCGCGTGTAATCCCCATGAATAGAAGTATAAACACTTTTTTGCAACTTTCAAGTAAGTTTTTGAAACACTGACAGGAATAGTAGCTTCCTAGGTAACTACTATTCATGTCTACTTTTAATTCCATTTATCACACATCCAAAGGGTGGTAGCAACAGCCTACTTTAATTACTCCTATTTAGCTGATGATCCATGAGGTCCTATGTACATTTTCCGAGTTCATTGCTTTCCTGAATGCAGTTTTTCATCTTCTGTGTGACCTACATTTATTTCATTGCATTTGGCCATATTGAAATATAACTTCTGCTTTAATGATGTGACTCACTTTTTTTCATGTAATTTACTCTTATTAGTGATTACTGTCCTGTCATTTTTTGGCATCCACAATTTTCTTCAGCAAAAAGTTTATACTATTTTTCCACATTTCTCATAAAGATAGTAGATGGCATTGAAAAAATAGCAAAGACACTTGGAATTACACTGAAAATACCCACATTGAATACTGACTCTCTATCACCAAGTTTTCAGATCTTCCAGTTTTTAATTTCTTTATATGTTTGATAGCTTTGTTCTAGTCTTTTATGGCTGCTATTGAGTAGCCCTCAGCTAGTACAAATCTTTGTGTACTTATTGGAAGGTTGGTTAGGTACGAATGATATTTCTCGGGGTAAATATCAGATGGGACTGTCCTTGTGACCTGTGCAGTGGTATCCTGAAGCAGTCATTTCTCTTTTATTCCTCTCCTTCAAAAAATTCAATATTTTATCTGTTTTTAATGTATTGCCTGTCTTAAAATGACCAAAGATGATACTGCAGTTCATTATTCAATTTTACTTTAATGTAATATACAAAATATCAATTCTAAATTGCAACTTAATACATTTTATATAAAATCCAATGTACAGTATCTTAAATTTGTTTAAATAGAATTATATACATAATTCTAGGGAAGAGTCAGTCCTGGAGTGATGCAGTCTTTTGTTAATTACAGTTCATTTTGATATCCCTGCTGTTCGTTAAAAATCCATCCTGGATTCTAGAAACATCCTTACGAGATCAAATTTGGTTCTAATCAAAACAAGAATGAACGCCCAGATATTTTTTTTCCATTTCAACTTTGTGTTCCCCACACAGATAAATAAATTCCTGTGTTGGGGCCTCCAGTTTGTATGTCATTTGACATCTGCTTCAGAGCTCATCTTCATCTGATAAAGCATCAAGGTAATCTGTATCAACGTATAAGAGAAATCCGGAAAACAAACTGTCTGCCCATGTTGGATCAGAAAAGAGACCGTTCTGATCAGTGTAGAAGATCTCAAGCCATACTTCATCTTCTGGCTGAAGGTAGATTACTGTGGATCCAGACGCTACATCATGGTTGCCTGTGTTCGCATCAAAAGTCTTGATCCTGTACTTCCCATTGTGAACCAGCCCAATTGCAAGATGCTTGTTTGCTAAGGTGATATCATAAGAAAAATAATAAATCCCTGGGATGGCACAAATGAACTTTCCTGTGGATGGGTTGTAATGTTCACCCTCATTGAAGAGGACTTTATTGAATACAATTGGTAATCTTTCCTCTGGGTAGCTCGTGGTGATGCCAACAGAAAAGGCAGATTTCAGCACAATCTTTCCACACTTACAGACTCCTGGTGCACCTGGCTCTCCTCGGTCTCCTTTATCTCCCTTAGGTCCAGGTGGTCCAGCTGGACCTACTTCGCCTTTGGCACCAGTCAACCCTCCAGGTCCTTTTTTACCAGACTGACCTTGGTCTCCTTTCTCTCCAGCTGGTCCTAATGGCCCGGTCTTTCCTCTTAAACCTTCAAAAACATTTTAAGTTAGTTAATCGTTGCACATATCACCTCAGTAAATGATTGTGTGTGCCTGAACAAACAAGAAAAACATGGTCAGAATTTCAAAATACTCTAGAAATACTTTCAAAATTTTCTAGTAATTTTGCAAAAGGAATGCCAGGTTGGAACAAATGACCAGGCTTCACAGCCTGCAGGTCCTTTGTTTCTATATTCCTATTTTTCTTCAGGTGTCTTGATTGCACATTGAAGAATTTTATATGTAATCAGTCTATTGCTTTCTGAACTACAGGCACTGCTGATGGGAAGGACAGCAGCACGGCTACCTACATAGCGATACTTGTGCACTAAATATTTCTTACGATTAGAGCATTTTTAGTGCATATCTAAGTACCTGCTAATCTTTTATGTCTGCCTAATGGCACAGGTGAGACTATTTATTTGACACCACAGATGCTTCATTCTTCCCAAATTTTTTCTTAGCATCTGTGAAGGAAGGTTGTTCATTTACCTTTCTTTATACTGATATCAGTATGTGCATATTAGACATATCTAAAATATATCTGCATACTTTCTTTCTCTCACTATATTTACACACGCATCACACTTAAACCCACACAAGCACATACACGCATTCATCATACATGTGTGTATATATACATATATGTGTGTATATGTATGTGTAACAGTGATGATGAAAGGTCTTGCTTTTTTGTACTGCTGTGTTAGGTTACACAAATATTCAATACCTGCACTCCCTTTTTCACCTTTTTCTCCCTTTCTGCCATCTCTACCATCTCTTCCTGGAAGACCAATGCGTCCGTGGGGCCCCGGGGATCCACTGGCTCCAGGGGGGCCTGCAGGGCCTGGCAAACCCGGGATGCTACAGATATATCTGGTGTAGTAATTTTCTCCTTTGGTCTGGCTTTGAAGAGGTTGTTCGCTTGTATAGATGGCAAAACTTGTAATGTACAGCAACACAAACATCCTCAGATCTGGAAAAAAAATGAATAAGACACTCTAGTTGCAAGCAAATGGCTCTGAATACGCAAATAAGTGTGACACGCTGATGCACTATGCACAGATAGAGGTGCGTGGCTCAACCTGGAATTCCTGCATTACCGAAATCCATATAGGAGGCAAGGAGGAAAGTCTGTCAGGTTGGAGCTTTTTCTGGGAACTGTACATGTTGCTGTATGTCTTTCAAGTAAGGAGCTGTCGACTGACATAGTTTAACTGGTGAATATCAGCCTTTTTGGGGCCAAATGTTGATACATGAAAAAATAATCTGGATTTTTTCAGTGCAGAGACCTTTGATTGCATAGTTTATTTTATCTTTGGGCCCCATGTAAGCTTTATAGTTAAAGCCCTCTTGCTGGAGGGACTTAGTCTGTGCTCGAGAGATGTGCCTGTAGTGAGGATAAAGCTTACACCTTCATTTCGTTTTGGAATTTGCCCTTAGGGTGGCAAATGAATCTCCAGTTTAAATAACCACAGCAGAAACTTGCTGAAGCTGCAGAAAGGCTGGCAGTTAGAGACCTACAGCTTCAGTGCCTCTTGGAAACAGCACAAATAAACACTTCACCCTAATCCGTCAGGTGGAACCAGGCAGCTGCCCTGCCCTGCAGGGGATGGTGGAGTGTGAATGGGCTGCTAACAGGTTGGGTTTTTTAAGCCTGGCTTGGGCTGTCATATACAATGAACTGTGTTGCAATATATTGCAAGAAAATTGTTTAAATCTTTATATATAGTATTTGAGTGTTTTCATAAACTATATTGGATGGAAATTAGATTTCTCTGTCCCACTGTATACCGGGATACTTAAGAAAAGTAACTGTAAAACAGTGACATGCTGAGTAATTGCAGTACCTGATATGCAAAGGTGTCTTAAATTAGTGGTGCATTAGCAGAGAGTCAGTCATAGGTCAGGTGAGGACCTACAAGTCAAGCTGTTTTTTCTAGTTCCTTTGCTGTCTTCTCAGAAAACTTGTGTGGGTATTTTTTGTTGGAGCTGTCCATTCCTTCAAAGCTAATTTACAGCATTCAAGGAAATCAGAATCCACTGGTTTCTGTGGGAAGAAAAAGAAGAAATAGAATGGGTGATCGAGAAAAATATCTGTGAAATGCAATCAGTATTTTTTTACAGTGAATCGTAGATTCACAGAACCATTAAGGTTGGAAAAATCTTTAAGATAAGGTTATCAAGTCCAGCCATCCGCCTAAGACCATCGCCATGTTCACCACTAAACACACATGTCACATCTGCATGTTTCTTGAACACTTCCAGGGTTAGTGACTCTGCTGCTTTCCTAAGCAGCCTGTTCCAATGCTTGTCAACCCTTTCTGTGAAGAAAGATTTCCTGCTACCCAGTCTAAACCTCCAGTGCCACAACTTGGCATAATTTCCTCGTATCCTATCACTTGTTCCCTTGGAGAAGAGACCGACCCCCACCTGGCTTCCACCTCCCTTCAGGCAGTTGTAAAGAGTGATAAGGTCTCCCCCAAGCCTCCAGGCTAAACACCCCCAGCTCCCTCAGCTGCTCTCCACAGGACTTGTGCTCCATCCCCTTCATTGGCTGTGCTGCCCTTCTCTGGACACGCTCCAGCACCTCAATGTCTTTCTTGAAGTAGGGCCCAGAACTGAACACAGGATTTGAGATGTGGCCTCACCAGTGCCCAGTACGGGGGGACAATCACTGTCCTGGTCCTGCTGGCCATACTATTGCTGATACAGGCCAGATACCATTGGCCTTCTTGGCCACCTGGGCACACACTGGCTCATGTTCAGCCGCTGTCACCAGCAACCCCAGGTCCTTTTCCACTGGACAGCATTCCAGCCACTCTGCCCCAGCCTGTGGCACTGCCTGGGGTTGCAGGACGTGGCACTTGACCTTGTGAAACCTCACAGAACTGGCCACAGCGCACTGATCCAGCCTGTCCAGCTCCCTCTGCAGAGCCTTTTAATCTAGAAATTGTTGTTCTCATTCCCCTCTCTGTGATACTTATTGATTGGCATTAACTGATTTAATTAAAACCCCAAGCTGTTACATTTATTTGCAGTTCATGATATTTCAACTGGTATATGGATGGCATGATCATATCTATTCATCAGGGAAAAGATCGGCATATATATATATACACATGCATGTACACATACACTGTCTTTATGAAGAATCTTTTATTTTACAGAGTAGAAAATTAGAAACTGCTATGGTATCAATGGTAATGCAGAAAACCCCATGAAAATATTGTATTTGGAGAGAAATAAACAATGCTCCAAAATTCTCTTCAGTGATATATATTCTGCTTTTCATTTTAGACATCTTGCATCAAATTGGCAGAAACCAAGCTATTAATTTTGCTGTCATTTGATAAAGCCATACAGTCAGGCACAGCAGTCTCCACAAATGGATTAGCATATGAATGCTGAACATTACAGCAGAGCAGCAAATGATAACTCGAAGGCAGCAGTTAGCTACAAGCACAGACTTCACAGTGACGTTTGCTCTGATGTACTACTGAGCACACTCAAGTAAAGCTCACGGATTTTCATAGGACTTAAATCAGGGACAACAAAGCTCTCTGCAGAGAAGAAAAACTTAAAACACTTAGCCAGGAGGGAACAGCTTGGAGAAACTTCATGCTTAAGGCTGCATATGTATTTTACACAAAGCTGATGGATAAGAAACAGATATGACCTAAGGATCAAGGACTGGGAAAAAATCCTGCCCTTTGCCAGATGAAAGTCTGAATCAGTAGGCTAGATGTTCCCACACTGTGCTGCATGTAAGCCAAGCAAAAACAATCTCAACAATTGCTAGTTTTGCCTGTGTCAAAGATCTTTTACAAATCAGAGTGAAAACCTTCACACAGCTGCTCCTGTCACTGGCTGGCCAGTAACTTATTGATGTGTGAAGCTGTCTCCAGCTCCCAGACCTCCCCTGCTGTTTCTCTCATGTGCCTACAGGAAATTGATTAGTCTGGGACATGTATTTCTGAAAAGACCATGGGAAAAATGACATTTGGGGAAGGTGAGGGGAATGGGGTTGTTGAGATAGGGATGTGCTTTAGATGGCTGGGGTGTTGTGTTTGAAGAACCAGTTTGGGAAGGAGAAGGCATGGAGGACAATATATGGAGCTTTCATCTATGGGTTGGGGGTCTTAAGGAGTGATGGAGCTCTGTAGCTGAATGGTGGGAATGCAGTAAGGCAAACAGAGCACGGCTTGGGAGAAAATGGTGATAATGTTCAGGTGATGATGTTTACAGGCCTGAATTTAGTCTTGAGGGGGAACACAGAAAGCTTCTTCCAACAGTGGTAGCCAAAAAATGACATTTGGGAAACCATGAATTAAGCCAGAGAATCAGGACTTCTCTTGCCCTTTGAATTCAGACTCTTGCATTTCTTTGTGTATAGTAGTAGTCATTTTAAAAGGAGGGGAGGTGCCTGTCTGTTATTGCAGTCTCTTGGAAAGTGTGAATCTCCTCGGACCGAGGAAGTACAGTGTTGAGCCTATGCCCCCTGTTTCCCAGTGAGTGCTCTAAAAGCACCACTGAAACATTAAAGGTGAAAAAGAACATACGACCATGGCTTTTGAAATTTCAGGTTTACCTAGGAGGCCAAAATCAGAGATTTCAGACCACAGGGGTTTATGAAGTTAGAGGGTATAATAGACCTCCCAGATCACTTTCTCAGGAGTCACTTATGTTGCAGTTAAATATTTGTTCACAGAGAGTTAACTGGGAGGAGGAACGTGAATCATAAATAACACTTTGTTCTTGGCTTCTGGTTGTCCTTTTCAAAGATAAAAACTTTTGTGCATAAACTGAGGTAGGAAACAAAGTCATTTATATATGCCAAGTGATTTTTCTCCAGGGAAAAACAACATTTGAAGAGTTCAATGTATTTTTCCAAAAGCCGAAAGCCAGAATAAGCACATGGTATTCTTCTTCAGAACAATAACAGACAACTTTATCATAGCCATCACCAAAAATAATAGTGAAAATGATATAAACACAGGGTTAGGATAATGTTATTCCAAGTTTAGGAAATGGCATTTCAATAGGTTTCAGATCCACTAGGTAGAGCAAGAGTGCACATCAAGGCATTCACTGGAAGATGATGGACTTGCTGATCAGTTCTAGTAATAGAATCATAGGATGGTCTGTGTTAGAATGGATTTTTAAGATCGTCTAGTTCCAGCCTCCATGCTGTGGGCAGGGACACTTTTCACTAGACCAAGTTGCTCAGAATGGTTTCTGAAACAGATTTTCCAAGTGAGTGGCAGATTCCTTTGTTCCAGCACTGTTCTTAAAGTCGTCTCATTCATTTGATACTGGAAAAATATTCAAAAAACTTTTCTGGACCTTGTTGCAGTCTGTGAAGGTGGCAGATCTAAAGAATCAAAAGCAGTGTGGCCAGCAGGTCAAGGGAGGTGCTTAACGGTCCTCTACTCCACTCGTGAGATCCCACCTGGAATGCTGTGTCCAAATCTGGGGTCCTCAGTGCGGGAAAGACATGGACATGCTGGAGCAGGTTCAGAGGAGGCCACAAATATGATCGAAGGTCTGGAGCACCTCGCCTAAGAAGACGTGCTGAGAGAGTCAGTTCTTAAAGGTGGTAATTATGAGAAAGATGGCGACAGACTTTTTAGTAGGGCCTGTTGCGATAGGACAAGGGGTAATGGCTTTAAAATAAAATGCAGTAGATTTAAAATAGATAGAAGGAAGAAATTTTTTATAATGATGATGACAAAATACTGGAACAAGTTGTCCAGAGAGGTGGTCAATGTCCCATCCCTGAAAACATTCAAGGCCAGGTTGAACAGGGCTCTGAGCAAAGTGATCTAGTTGAAGATGTGCCTGATGATTGCAGGGGGGTTGGTTAGATGACTTTTAAAACTATTGTATGATTCTATGATCTCCCTTGAGAACATACTCTGTAAGTTAGGTCCCCATTGAAGCCAGGTGCTCAGCAGAGGATCTTTATCATCAAGCCATTAGGAAATCTCATTTCATGACTGGTATACTCAGACTATGTCATTAACTTTTTTTAAACTTAGAAATTAAGGGATTGTAACAAATTCCTAGTTCTGAGATTTTTCTGGTATATGATCTAATATTTCTCACTTGTTCAACTATGTAGGGCTAATTCTAAAATTTACTAACTGGCATTGTTTTGAAACAAGCCTAGAAGATTTCCCATGAATCTGTTATAAATAAAAGCTGGGTCAAGCGCCAGTAGCTATTAGTCACAAGCTTCCCTGGCTGTGTTCTTACTTCTGTCTTGCCTTGCTAGCTTTGAATTCACTTCCAATACACACACACAGCTGTTTAGGCAGGAGAAGATGTGTTTTAACTTCCTTGTGCACAAAGATGTAGGTGAGAAGTTGTGATACTTGTGGGCCCTTTCTGTCTGCAGCCCTGGCAATGGATTAGTGGTAAAGAGCATGATAGTCTGTATTCCTTTCGCTTTCCAAATGCAAAGGCCTGTACTACCACACATTGCTACCATGAATCCTCACTGTGAGACTCACAGACCTTCCCCAACTCTCCCATCCAGGAACTGTGGGAGGAGAAACAAAGTGAATAAGAAGGTAATAAGTCAGGATGAGAAGCAGAGAGAGAGACACCTTCAACAGTTCTTTTGAAATCTCACTGGCTATGACAGTCTTTTCCCTCACAAAACATGATCCACAGAAGTCAGCTGTGTCCACATGCCTGAAGAGTTCAAACCTGCCATTCAATCTGCCACCACCGCTCACCTTTCTACAAAGCCTCAGAAACAGGTGCTTATAGTTTGGCACACCACACTCAGCAGTTTCTTTGCTCTGTATGATTTTTATTGCATTTAAAATGCAAGTCTTAATGATGGATTTTTTTTTCCGTGGATTTTACAGTGATCATCCACATTCAGCTGGACACAGCTTTATTCATCTCCCAGCTTGTTTTGTGTTATGGGGGCTCTGCTGGACTTCTAGAGCTCCACCTGTAAGACCATGCCTTTCTCTAATGAATCAAGACCACAGCTGGCCATCACCACGCTGCTTGGGTTAGCTACACAATCCGGCAATCTTCACATGGCTTTACACTGTTTTGTTTCCCTTGTGTAAGAAGGGGAAAGTGACCCAATGGTTTTTGAGCAGTCTGAACTTCTGATTCCCAGTACCAGAATGGCTGATGGTGCCCAAAGGAATCAATTAGCCTGAGGGAAGGAACATTAGCTAAATATTTCTGAGAAAACAATCCTTAAAGGCCTCATTAGCAGTGCTGACATTTAACAGTTTCGCGCCCTTAAGTTTGTACTCAGTCATGTTTGAACAACCTTCTTCGTAACTACATTGAATGCAGTCAGATTCTTCAACCATGTCTCAAACCTTCATGGAAAGTTGAGTGCTTTTAATCAAGGCCAGCAATTTAATATTTCGATTTTCAAAATGTCAAAAGAGTGGGAGCACTTTTATTTCTCAGCGTCTGACTTGAAACAGTCTCTCCAGGTATTCCCATTATTTGGAAAGTTGCTTTTCTGAGAAATGCTCGAGAACTTGGTCAAGGTGTGTATTGGTGAGATAGCTTGACTCAGCTGGGGGGAATTTTAACAAGAATGCTGGCAGGCGAAGCAGTTTCACTGCCAGCTGTACCAGAACACACAAGCAAATATAACCTGGCAGAATTCGTTTTGATAGAAAGCCAAGAAGTGAGGCCAGTTGCTTACAGTTGGCAAGTAACAGGGAGACAATAACATGTTTGCTTGCAGTATAGAGAAAAATGGCCAGGATTTAACACTGGAAGACTCAGGATATGAGTGTCCCTACACCTCAGGTACAGGCTTATTTGAAATCTTTTCTCTGTTTTCTTAAAATAAAATAAGAAGAGGAGACAGGAGCCATAAATTAGAAGCTGTCTTCAGGGATGACCTACAATTTGAAGGGTTAGTTATGAATCTGGACTGGAATACAGCATATGGAAGCATATAGGCATCTAAAGATGTGGGTAGATGCCTAGAGCAATGCGCCCATCTCCTGTGGAATGCCTTTCAGTTCAAGCAGGCTGCCTTCTCTTGGTTCCTCTCCAGCCCTTACCAGGAAAATTTCCATCTCCTGTCTTAGATCATTCTGCCTTGCCAACCTTGTGATGATAGAAGAGAAATAGAGAACAGGCTGGGATGACCATCTTGGATGGCCTGGAAAAATGAAAAACCAGGTGCAAAAATCAAATGTCAAACTGCAAGGCACATGGGGACAAATAACAAAAATCACAGATTCTTGCCACAAGCCATGGGGACAGCCTTGTGCTCGCTTGTGTTCCCACCTGGGTTTTGTGAGCAGAAGTCCATAGAGAGCTCCCCTCGTGAGAGCAATCACTTTGCACAGGAGTGACTGATGGGGGACAACCAACAAAGCAAGAACTACTTTGGGAGCTTCACTGGATATATAGCTGAATATGTTGTAGTCCCTGGGCATGGCTTAATTCTCATGCCGTCAAGGTAAATGATGTTTATTAGATCATGGACACCTCTGAAGATGGATTCTCTTTCACCCAGTTGCTCCCTTGGTATAGCATATGGCACCAAAGAACAGTGTTCACCATGTGAAAAGAAAAACGCGAAGAGAAGAAAGCTTCCAGACCCTCAAAAGGACACTCCTCCCCCAGCACATTGTTTTCTTCTGAAAGTTCGTCACATGATATCACACTGGCACTGTGCCTTTCTGGGAACTGTGTGGAAAAGTAGGCATCCAGCCAGAGACTACATTCGACATTGAACTAGGCAAAGACCAAAGGAGAAGTTTAAAGGCTTAGACTGGATTAAGCTGGTTGATTTTTCCTGAAGCAAGTTGGGGAAGGTGCCCATAAACTTCTCTGACAGAGGAGCAGTGGAGGCTGTGACCTGGGGGCAGGGAGCAGCCCTGTTCAGATGAGGGGCAGTCTCTTGTCCCTGTTCTGCTGTACATGGAAGAGGATATCCGTCCACGGCTTGACATGAGTAAATTTTTTCAAAAACTGTCACAGTTAAGATAGCAATGCTTTTAGGTGTACAGAGGGTACACTTGCAACACATCAATCTGTTAGCTTTTCTAGGAGGAACACTGGAAGTTTTGCCTACCTGGGCAACACAGATGCTTAGGACAGCAATGTGAGACCCAGGCTGTGCAAACCTGACAGGGCTCAACGCCTGAGCAGCCTGCAGCCATGTCAAAGCTGGCAGCCTTCTTGCAGGACTACATCCATGGGGCACTGCACTATTCCCTGCCCAGAGTTAGCTGCAAGGTCTCCATCTTCAGACCCTTGGTGTAATGTTGGCATGTTCAAGAGCAGCAAAGATAGAGCTTCAACAAGAAACTGGAGTCAAACATGAGAGAGCTTGTGACTGTGAATCTGAATCTCACAGAGATGTGAGTGGCTGTGTCTCAGCACAAACGACAAATGCATTTTAAAGCTGACATTTTACTGTAAATTAGTGGGGCTTGAAATTCTGAAAGCCTAAGGCATTTTGAAATGGCATGAGAACTTTGAAACCTCATGTGCTTTTCAAAATGCCACCAACATTAGCCTGTGTCCCCAGCCTCTGGGACTGCCAGGCTCTCACGTCAACCCTGGTGGTCTCCAGTTTAGTGCTCCAACTTGTCAGTAAAAACCTGGCCTCAAAATCAGCATGCTTTCCTGGTTCTGGCTGTTCTGAGAAAAGTCCTGTTCTCGTGGAGGGAGTCTACCTCAAAGCTATTACTTCAACAGTATTACTTCCATATTTATATTGGAATAGAAAAAGGAGAACTTGGCCTGGTTTAGTCACATGTGCGATTGTTATGGTTAATGTCAGATTCAGGAGATTGGAGCCAGGAAGATATAAAAATAGAATAAAATTTATGTAATGTCTGCTTTTGGGTAATAACACGTTTTTAAAGTATGCTTCTTCCTGATTAAATGAAACCTTTTATTTTCAGTGAGGTTGACCTCTTTGTGAGACAGAAATGCATGCACATTAGAAAGACAGCTCTAAACAGTTTGGAGCTGTAAAATAAAATTCCATTTAAATTCTCTATGGTTTGATATTTTCTTACTGAAACAAATATTGCTGTTTCCATAGAAAAGCAGAAGGGACAATGCATCCTTCCTCCCAGCAGACTTCCCAGGAGTGCTATCTCCATCCAGGCCTACCCTTGGTACCTCCGGCACCTGACTGGTACCCAGCAAGCACTCACTCAGGACCTGCATTTCTACTTGATTAGGCTAATGTTCTACAACTGCATATCTTGTGGAGGTTTTTTGTGTTGGGCAAGGGCTGACTATTCCCTGGGACTGGGAGCAATGGAACTCACAGGGAACAGGGTAGCAAGGCAGGATCTCACCAGAAAGAGCCCATCCCCAGAGGCAACCCTGGCATCTGAGGCCAGACCAGAATATCAGCTTGTGGATGGGGGTCAGCAGGGCTGAAATGGGGTCCTGGACCACGGGCAGGGTAATGGGACACCCCAGGAGAGGCTGGCAGGGATTTCAGGGATGTCAGTGCCCACAGGCCTCTGGGAGGTTGCAGGTTGTACTTATTCAAAGAGCAAGAAAGCGTTGTGATCCTGGTCTGGCAGCATAAATTCACTCTACACACATGGAATTAAGAGTTTTCAGCACAAGGCATTCCAAGGTTTGTTTAATTCCATGTGGATCTTTATGCCTCTCCCCACTGAAGCATTCATTGAGCCACGTAGACAACCTCAACCTGTGTCCTTCAGAATTTTGTCTTGCTTTCATCTGTCTCCTAATGAGAATCATTTCTATGTTGAACTGTTTGGATTTGCAGAGTATCAGTCCAACTTGTTTAGAGTTTGTTTAATACATGGATTGCCATGTACTGTGAAGTGTCAAGCTTGCTTATTTGAAAAAAATATTTGGATTGTTCTTACAACACATTGTAAAAGTCTAAAATCTGTTTTAAGAACTCTTTCATGTTGAAATAACACCGGGAATTTTTTTTCTCTGTGTTTCTGATTTGGACAATTCAGGCAGGCAGTTTTAAATTTTCAAGTAAAAAAGCTTAGGAAGAAAATGGAAGTATTATCTCATTTATTTGTTTTCTAATTTGTACAAACCTTGCAAGTGAAAAACTCATGCTGTTATATAGAACTCTGGAGAGTCTATCCATCTGTTTGGTTAACTGCTATAGACTACTATATATCCTAATTGCAGTATGTCCTGACAAGTCTTTAAAAAGAGTTTCATAAGCATACAATAGAGGGGTGGAGAGGAGAGGAGAGGAGAGGGAAGAGCTTTGTCTTCTTTTGTTTGACACAAATGTGTCTGACACAAATTTGTCTGACACAAATTCACTTAGAAGAATGACAGGTTTTTTTGTGATATAATAACTTCAATTTGATACACATAATCATTTGTCAGCCTGCTTCTGTATGTACTGAAATCAAATGCAAATCTCTCTTTTATTAGTGGGATTTGATCAAATTCACAGAGAGGAAGAAAGAAAACAAAGCACAGAGTTTTCTTTCAGGAGATCTAATTTCTGTTCCTCAATCATAAATGTCTATTCCATGGCAATTATTTAATCTTACATGATTCTATTTCTTCATCAGTAAAACAACAACATCAATAATATCAGGGGTAATATTGCTCTGTTAATGTAAAAGCAGCTAATTTCAAAAGTACTTTTCAGATTTTGCTTTTCTTAAGCAATTGTGAAGTGCCATTTTGTATTTCAAATAATTCTCTCATGGGAGATTAGAATGGATGAAGTCAGCATAATTCTTGCAGTTTTTTCATTATAGTGGAGATGAGGTCTAGCATCTGATAACCGGTCATTTCTGACAGAAACAAAACAGAAGGTGTTTTCTCACTTAAGTTCTTGCAACAATAATTGGACTGGTTTCTTTTGAAATCCATCATGTCTGAGAAGTGTTTGTTCCCTTGGGTTCCTCCAGGGAATAGCACAAAAAAGCTGCAGCTGTCAGTCAACATGCCACTCTTCAGCAGGAAAGTCTGGCCTTTGTCTGGTAAGGAGCAGGCTTTACTTTGCATGTGGGGGGATGTGATTTCAGCACAGTCTCCATGGGACACAAATGGGCATTCCCAGGTGGTCTGAAGGTCACGGAGTGTTTAGCAACCAATTTAATCTCATTTTCACTTTAATTTCCCCTGATCTTAGTCTGTCAACAAGTTCCACCTAACCTTGAATCACAGAGTGTTAGAGTCACCTTAGGATGTCCCCAATCCAGCTGGCCTTCCCCTCATTGATTGAGATGCCACTGTGTAGCAAATAGCTGGAGCCATCTGACCCACACAGAGCAGCATTAGTGTGCACAGCCAGGAAGTGTCCCTTTGGGTGACCCCAAGCTGAGTGATGCACTGTGCCCAGGGGGTACCAGCTGGCTTGTCCAGACACAGCATCACAGGTCTTCCCTTGGGGAGGAGGAGACAGGACTACACAGGTAGCACAGTCATATCCACGGTTGACACAGTCTTGGGGTGCACCTGCAGTGCAAACACACCCCAAGGTAGTGGTATGTGCTGGGTTATGCCAAAATACACATATTTCTTACAAAGAGAAGTGATTGTAGAGAACCCTCTTCACAATTCCATAATCAGTGAATAAAATTCTTCGTTATTGTAGT
The DNA here is from genome assembly GCA_013397725.1 of Rhagologus leucostigma. Lineage (NCBI taxonomy): Eukaryota > Metazoa > Chordata > Aves > Passeriformes > Rhagologus > Rhagologus leucostigma. The sequence goes on along the minus strand of VZTD01003639.1, from coordinate 821,699 downwards.
GTCTGGAGTTTTGCTCAAGCTTCTCCCAAGTATCTGCAGGTATAATTTACAACAATGACAATAAACTCAGTGTTATTTTGCGGTTGCAACTCCATGGCAGCAGACTGCCATGAGCCTTTTTGCATTTTAAACAGTGACCTTGATTTAAATTCATTTCTTAAGGAATTCTGGCAAGTCTGAGACAAGCAGTATGCCAGAATCACTTCTAATGATCTGTCTCCCAGAAATTTCCTTACATAATTGTTAATACAAATAAAATACATATAAAAAAGAGGAGTCATGCAGGGCCTAGAGCATATCAGCTTCAAATTTCCATCAGGGTAAAGGGTTTTGCAATTTCCACTTTAATGGAAACCTATAGAGATTCAGAACATATTGACTTGCAAATAAAGTTAAAATACATAAAACATGGAGAAGCTTTCTCTTGCCTTGGCTGAAATGACCTTTCATTTCAATGATAAAACTATTTAAGTTTTATGGCATGGGATCAAGATGTAAAACTGAAAAAATTTACTATAATTTAAAGTCTTTCAGATCAGTTCAGGCAGTCACTTTTCCCTCAGCCAGGGCATATTTTCATCACAGAAAAATAAGTGTATGTGTACACGTGTGTATGCATGCATGCACATATATATCTTTATTTTTACCAGCCAAAGGAGTCCTGTTTTCACTTAGCTTTTGTTCAATGCCCTGGAGCGTGGTGGATACATTTTATGTAAAATGTATTATTAAAGATTTTTTTTTCTATTTGACTTTGACTGATGGAATTAATTTTCTTTAATACAGATCTATTCTCTGATGGCCTAAATTAACAATGTCCTTAGATTTGTTTCTAGCTGATAAACAGTAAGCTGACATGTAATAAACTGTTTTGTTGGTTTTATCTTCGTTTTAGTTATCTTCATCGGGCACTGCAGAAAGTTCTAGTTTGATATTTGTGATTTTGTTTATTGCTGAAATTATCCTGTCTTGGACAGGATAATTGCAATTGAAAACTCTCCTATGCTCAGAAGTCATGTCTTTCCTGCTTAGAATTCTCCTTTTCTACCTGTGAGATACTGTGATTTCTTATGAGGCTTCTGTTTTCCTCTGTCTTTGGAAAAGTTTGAATGCATGTCTGTTCAAATACATGTATATTTGTACACACACTGTAAAGCTAAAAAAATAGGTCTCATAAATTTATCAGCTCATGGGAGAGAATATCAAAACACTTCATTTGGAGACAATTTTATTGGCATAGCTGCTCTTTTATGGTTTTTATCTATTCTGCTTATTTTGTTAGTGCATGAAACTAGGTTTCTGCAGAAGTTCATGAGCCACTGCTGTTCTTTCTCAATAAAATTAATTGGTGTCCCAACTTGTTCTCTTGGGGCAATTATGAAATCATCCGTATCAGCCATTTCATTATGTCTCTGTTTTGGGATTTAACATATGAAGGACTCTGGTAAATATGATCAGAAGCCCTTCTAGCCCTGTACCCTCTGTCTCGGGCAGTGCCCTGTAGCAGGCTCTTGCACTCCTCCCAGGGATGTGGGCAGCATAGCAATGCTTCCCAGGAGGTTATCTTCCTGCTTCTTCTGCAGCTGAGGTCTTCCAAGCTGAGACACTTTCTGAGTCCTTGCTTTCTTGTTAGCCTTGTTGGACTTTTTATCCATAAACTTAGAAGGAGCTTAAACTCTGGCTTTTCACAACATTTCTCGTAATTGGTAAATTTGTAAATTAATTATGCACAGAATTCATTTGTTTCCCTTAAACCTTTTTGTCTCCCTTAAATCTTTTCAACTGATAATTTCATTTGGTTCCTTCTATTTCTTGCTTTAAGAGACAGTGATTAATCTGCTCATTAGTATGTTACCTTTCTCAGAAAGGCAGTAACATTATGATAGCCACAGATTCATCTTTGTTGAATATTATAGATTTACAATTAAAAATTCTAGTTGTTATATGGTCCACCAAATTGTAAGAGCTGTTTTCCTGTAGTGTATTAACATTAGTAAGCAAGATTCTGAATGACGCATAAGAACAGCTTTCATGTTATGTCCTCAGGTCAGCGCAAACTCGTCACCTCTAACAAAAATGCAGAAGTATAGCAGCAAAAGATGCAGATGCCTGAATTGTGTTATCTGGCTTCTCCCCACTGTAGCAATGGCCATTCTGCTAGACTTAAAAGCCAAGGAAAGTAGTATATATAATATTTTTCTAGGTGACATCAGTGGCTCTTATAGGAAGAAAAAAACCGCTTTGAATTCATCAAAGCTGCATAAACTATGTGCTTGCTACAAACAGCTCAAAGGACAGTCTTTCAAATACTCTATAAAATACTGCTTTTATTGGCACACTTTTAACAAAACAATCATGATTTCTTAGTACAGATGTGTCTCATTATTATTCAAAACCTAGTTTGTTTACTTATCTGTTTTAACCTCAGACTGTCAGGTTGTGTGGGCTCTTGTTTTGCTCCTCACGAGTAGCCAGCTGTACACAGCAATGTAACTGGTGACCGCGTGTCACAGCCACAGTGCTGGCTGGGTTACGGTGTGGTGACACTGCCATTCCCTGTCAGGGTGGCTTTCCCTCTCCTTCTCCTCCTCCTCCTGTGCCTGCCAGCACAGAGCTCCCCTCTCCTTGCTGGACTCCTGACACTGCTGAGCTCTGCTACAAGCACCAAGAGCCCAAAGGTCAAAATCTGTCCTTCTCCCAACAGGCATGTGGGAAAAAGACCCTTTTCCCCTTTGTTCCCTGTCTATCGGCGTGTGGATTCTTCTGGGCTTTTTGCTTTAATTGCTAGACACAAGGCTGAAGGTGAGGGGAAAGGAGAGGTACAGCAGCATGTGAAGGAAGCCCAGGAGCAGCCAGAGCCACCTTGGTGCACTTCTGTTCCTCCAGAACTTATATTTCTCCATGTCCATATGGGACAAAAAGGAGCACCTGTCCAAAAAGTGGCGTGGTGGCAGTGAGGTGAGAATGTGAAGGCTTCTTTCCTCTGTGTGATGCTATAGCTGGCTGAGTTAAAAGATGGTTGGGAAAAGTCCTTAAATGGAAATCTCAGACATGGAACTTGCTTTTCCTGCCAGAAATCTGGCTGAAGTAGAGTGTTTGTTGCTGAGAATGTTGAAGTTGTGGTAAGCCCAGATGTCATAGTCACTTCTCCCTGTTTGGAGACTGTCTTCAGACCTTGGCAGGGATGCAGCAGGCCAGCAGTTACAGAGGAAGAACCTGTGGGAAGGCCATAGGATGTAGGGCATAGCCCCTAGCCTCACTCACTGTCGCTACCTTCCCTTCAGTTTTGGGCTTTTGAAGAGGAATTCTCTCTTCTGAGCCCTGGAAACTGAGCTGCTGTGCAGGTGGTACCATTGTACAGAAGAAATTACAGCCAAAATAGCCTCGTCTCCAGAGACCCTTGGCTGTGGAGAGGGGCAGCAATGACTCACCCTTGACTATTAGCAAAAATGAGTTTGGCAAAAATGAGGATTCCATCAACCAAAGAGGTTGTTCTGGTTTGGAGTTCAATCTGCAAGCCATGGGCTTTCTTTTTTCTACAATTTTTTAAACCTTACATGTTTCTGCCTTGTTGACGGGTGCTGCAGTGAGGCCCAAAAGCACAAAGAGCTGGAAGCTGCTGGGTTAGCCAAGGGCTTCTGTGTGTAGTGGGTGGCACAGACACGATGCTGCTGCTGTTTCCTGATTACAGATGGTCAGTAGCTCAGCTTGCTTTTGGTATCTCAGAGGAAAAAGTGAATGTAGCCAGATGATGCAGCAAGAGGTTGTGCAAGTCTCCCTGGGGTAAGCAAAAGGAGAGTTTGTGCTCTTGCCTGGAGGAATATCTGTGTTTCAAGAAGGCTCGTGCAAGTAGCAGCAGGACATGGCTGAGGCTTCTCAGTCTTCTCACCTGCAATGGCAGCTAAAACCACAGTGGGGAGAGCCCAGATGGAGGCTGTGTGCAGCATCCCTCTTGCCCATGAACTTGCGCCACGGCCCAGAAACAGCAGACAGCTCAGGAATCCTGAGGTCTCTCTGTCTGACTGTGTACATACCTGTTTACCATTCTGGTCTAGTCTAAACACCAGGAAAAGGCCAAGGGCACATGAAGTCCAACCTGACCATTTGATGAGTTACCGATGCTATTCTGTCCGTGAAAACAACAGAAAATTTTTGAAGGGCATCTGTTCCCTTCAGCTCATTGCTTGCCCCTTGCTGTGGCCTGTCTGGTCTTTATCCTGTTGGATAAAGCAGCTCCAGTGTAACAGGGGATTCCATTGCTCATGGTCTTCCCTCATTCTGATTTACTTTTATCTCAGGCTAAAGCTTGTAAACCTTTGACTCCTGTTTACAAATAGACAGACTGGATAATATTAGCAAATATAAACAGTCTTGTCCATGAAAATCCTATTTTAAACACAGATTTTTAAAGACCGATTTTATCTCTACCATCTGTAACTAGTTAAAATTCCTATGTTTTTTTCTTAAAAAGGATTTTAGCAATGGATAGTAAGCACGAGGTACACTAAAACTAAAAATAAACTGTAGCCTTTTATTAACAGTTTAGAACAGAATCTAACAGAGACCTGGGTTATCTGCAGTTTCCAAAGAGTGCTGAAAAAGCAATGGTGCTTTCAGTTGTCATAGGCGACTTTTTTTCTTCTTTAAACTCTGATATGTTTTTCTAACATTTATGCACAAACATGCATTTGTTTGTCTTCAAATAATTTGTTAAACGAATGCCAGATCCTTAGCTGACCTTTTAATTCAACTAGAATCAGTCAGTTTATTTTTATTTGGCCCAAGCTGGAATAAGGAGTTGTATATACTAAGGATATAGTCAGACTCTCACTGCAAAACCTGTGTACCAATTAAAAATGTAACTATCTCTCTTCAGTTCGTTGCTGCTGTTCTACAAAGGCTCCCTTTCTTTGTAGATTATCTACTTCCACAGGCTGTTTAACCCATCTGACAATGCATTAAATAATTTGCATTCTTTGCTATCTAGTACTGTTGTGTAGGGGAACGTAAGAGCCAGAAGGTTAAGGGAAGGCTTCCCGTGTAGTAAGTGACTGACCCAGGCAGAGTGCGATGTAACCCATTCCTGACCTCGTTGGACCCACTGGAATCAGCTCTTCGGGCTGAGACGCTGGGCTTTGCATGGCTGCAGGCACACATTCCCCCACTGCCCCTTCTGCAGATGTGGCCACCTTGGGCAGGAGATCTCAGGTGGCAACTTCATAGAGCACCTCATCAGGATTCACCAGATGTATTTGTCAAAAGTTTAGGATTCTGGCATGGCTGATACGTCATCCTTTCCTTTTGACCACTTTGCAACTGGGGCAGGTTAAAACGATTTTTATCCATTGCCATTTTCTGCTAGGTGAATGGGAGCCAAAGAGCTAAAAGTATCCAGATGGGTGCTTGTGCTGGTCTAATTAAACCAGTTTTGAAACATCTCTTTAGGCTGTGGACAGATGTTCTATTTGTAGAGAGCTGTGCCAGATGAAGATTACGAGCCACACTGCTGGAGGCTATTGCCCTCGCAGCTCTGCTGGCACAGCAATCCCAGATCCGCTTCAGCTTAAACAGGGTGCAGACATGACCTTAGGGGGGGTGATGGGAGAGGTCACTGCCTGCCTGGCCATGCTCGCCTCCTGGGCACACAGTCAGCACTCTGCTGAGTGCTCCAAATGCGTGTCCTGGTCTCCTTCAGTCAAAATTAGTCCAGTGGGAATGAGAGCTCTCGTTGCTCTGGTGCATTGTATCTGTCAGGGAGCGGGGAGTCCTAACTAGCCAGGGGACAGTGTGGGAATACGGGGGACAAGCTGTGGTTGGCACAGCTGGATCTGGAGAAGAACATCCATTTGCAGCTTTCCTATGCTGGGGTGGGAGCAGAAACCTGTCCCACTGCTGGTCAAGGTGTGTGGCCTCTGGGCAAGGAGTTCTGGAGAATGGCAGAGACTTAATGTCTTTGGACTGCTCATTTACCAAGGTCTTGGCACTGGCTTGAGCTGGGGCCGTGGGGGTGCTGAAGGATTGTCAAAGGCAGTCCAAGCCAAACATGGAAGCTTTTCTCATCAAGCTGTTATATTTTTACCAAATGTGTTAATGTGTGTACAGGCAAAGTATGAAACGATGTTGACCAAGTCTGGTGAGCTGCTTAGCTTCACTGGGCCAAAACTATCTCAGCAGATGGTATTGGACTTTCTATGTAACACGAAGGTCAACTGTGACAAATAAACATGCTTTTTGTATCTTAAACTCTATCTGCATTAGGAACTATCATATTTATTCTCGTGACTATTCTCAGTTAAAATGTGTTAGATTAAAAGCAACTTAAATCCCTTACAAAATGCTGCTTCCTCTAAAACAAAGGAAAAATATCACTATTGCTTATGATGCTCTCTGGCTTCCCTTAACTCTAAAGTCATTTATTAATTAAGCATATATGTGAGGTGCAGTCCTTCCTTACTGCCCTTGCTAGGGAATTATTTCTTTTGATTGTGCTTTTGAAGATCATGGCTATATGCAGAAATCAGTCCCTCTGTGTTTTTTGAGAAGTTAATCAAAAAGATGGCTGAAAATAATCTCAGGTCTAAGCCCCATCCCTGAGGTCCTCTCTGAGCATTGCTTGTCCTCCCTGAAGGTGGCCAGCCCAGTGGAGCAGCCAGCTCGCTTCTCCAAGGCACCTGATTGTGTCCTTCTCCTCGGGAAAAAAGTTACTAATATTCTGTGTATACTGGTTGCTTCCTCAGTCCCCACAGTTTCCTTCACACTCTCCAAGCAGTGAAGAAAGTGTTCCCTATTCTACAGAAACACGGCATATATGTAAGCTGAGAGCACTTCTGAGACTATCCATTTACTTATCTCTTTTTTCAGACCACTTCTTGCTGCAGCTTTCCAGAGTTTTAGCAGCTCACAGCCATCCAAGTGAAACTCTGGCAACAGGAGCAGCAAAAGAAAAAGAGGCACAACCCCTGAGTGGGGCAGGGGTTGTAAGAGCAGGAGCAGGATTTGCTGTGGCACTGGTGCTGGGTGGCACGTTGGGGCAGAGCCTGGCATCTGATTTTCTGCAACCACTAGATGGCACAAAAAATGCTGCTGTAGCATCAGCTTGCTCCTGGAAAATTACTTAGGCGTCAGGCTCATGCTGAGGTTAAAGGGGATTCTTATGTCCCTTTAATTCAAAGGCACATTTTAATGTTTCTCTTAGATGCAAAAATGTATTGGTTGGAGTCATCCTGTTGAGTGGAAATTAATCTTAGCAGCAAAATGCAGCTTCAAATATCAAGCACTGCTGGAGTCAGTGCCATTTGCAGGTGGAGGGTAACACAGCAGAGCATGAGGGGAAGGGAGGTTGCTTTGCTAATTGCATTACAGAAAAATCATCAGTTCTTGTCCTAGTGCTGATAACAATTCTCTTTTTAGCTTTGGGCAAATCACATAATCCACTTCATTTCTCTATTTCCATATGGAGGGCAATGATTTCCTGCCCTGCAGTGGTACCAGAGGAGTTAATTAATACTCATAAAGCACAAACAGAGAGAAGAAAAACACTACTCCCGAAAGCTACTTGCAAGGAAGAGATGTCCTGGTCTGTCCATCCTGCACCATCCTGCTATTGCTGAGACACTGCGATGGTTATAATATGAGGATAGAGTATGGATAAATTTAAAACATAATGAAAGAAATAGACTTTGTTGTTGTGGTTGTTCTGTTTGCAGTGTAATTCATAATGGAAATTTCATGTTGAGTGAAAACGGCCTTGCTGCTGCTCTCCAAAACCCTCTCTGAGTCAAAGAAACGGCCTGATGCTAAGGGATCGTGACTTGCATGACCTGACTCCCACCCACAGTCCAGCTTTCTTCCAGCTGAGGGATGGAAGCTTTGGTGCAATCTCTGGTTCAGTTGTTAACTCATAATTAAAGCTCCTAGTTACTCGGAGTGCTCTGCAGCCACTGTGAAAGGTAACCAGCTCTGTGAAAGGAGCTGGTGCTGAACTTCTCAGTACAAGAGAGACATGAAGCTCCTGAAGCAGGTCCAGAGGAAGCAAACAAAGATGATTAAGGAACTGGAGCATCTGTCTCATGAGGAAAGACTGAGACAGCTGGGCCTGTTCAGCCTTGAGAAGAGATGGCTGAGAGGGGACCTCATCAATGTCTATCAGTATCCGAAGGGAGGGTGCCAGGAGGATGGAGCCAGGCTCTGATCAGTGCTGCCAAGCAATGGGACAAGAGTCAATGGGCAGAGACTGATGCCCAGGAAGTTCCACCTGAACATAAAGAAAAACTTCTTTACTGTGCAGGTGACCAAACACTGGAACAGGTTGCCCAGAGAGGCTGTGGAATCTCCTTCGCAAAGCTGTCTGGACACAATCCTGAGTAATGTGCTCTAGGGAACCTTGGTTAAGCAGAGGAGTCGGACTAGAGGACCTCCCTTCCAACTTTGCCCATTCTATGATTCTGTAACATCTCTTGTACATCCTCAGGATACAGACCTTTGGTGATTTTACCACTGAAATATGCAATCTGATCATAATGGCTTCTGACAGCCCAGACCATAAACTGAAACATTTCTGAACACTATTAGGAGCTAAGTGTCCTTAAAAGGATAAGGATTCCATTTTAAATCATTAGCGACTGGGTGAATCTCACCACAGCAATTGGTATGACTGCTGTGCTCATGAGATTACATATTTCCTTTTACTCTTCTCTTTACTGAGTGTAGTGGATATGGATACCCTAAGGAGAGGCAGAGGATTTTACAGGGTATACAGGGAACGACTTTTCATCATTTAGAAAGAAAGGGTTTAAAGGTTCAGATAAGGACAGTACTGAAAAAAGAGAATTTGGCATGATGTCCTTGAGAAAACAAAGAACAATTATATTCAAGCATACTTTATGCACTGATTTCACTGCCAATGAAAAGAGACTGACCGTGTCTTCCCATAATCACAGAGGGTATTTATGGCATAAATGTAATTTTTGGTTTATCTGAAACTGAGTTTTATCAGCTGTTCTTTAGCAAACTGAGAAGTCAGGCTGTGAATGAGAGAGGCATGAAAACTGTCAGACCAATACAAACCAAACAAAACAAATGATTACTGATTGGACTTGAAGAAAACTGAGAAAAACAATTTTAATAAAAAAAAGAAGACACTGAAGTGCTGTGACTGCAGTGACAAACTGATTTCCAACCACTCACAGGAGTATTGTTTTTGTTTTCCCAGCGATAAATTTAGTTTTTCCGCTTGTCCCCACTGCACATTTTAGTGATGATCTTGGAGACTTCTCAATTTCCATTAAAGATTTTAAACAGTAAATAAAGTGATCTTGGCAACCTGTGGGAGAGCTAATGCGGTAGATAGAAGATATTTCAGATAGAAGGGGTTTATCTGTTTTCTCTCTGAAGCAATACTGTGACCAAGTGACGGCAAGCACTGCACAGCCTCAGGAATATCCAGGAGTCTTTCACATGGACCAGCAGATCAAGAGATATTTCATCAGCTTGTTTGCTTGCTCTGCTACTGCTGTGGTGCCCCTGTGCCTGGGCCTACCTGGCTGTGATTCATCACCCTTTATAAAGCAGGGGTCGTATGGCAGCCCCTGTCCCCTATAGCGACATGCCTACTGTGTATGTGCAGGGTCAGCAGACACAGCATGCGCAGTGAAACCTGCCAGCCCAAGGTAGGACAGCTCTGCAGTGTTCACACGCCAGGTGAGGGCTGAGAAGGCCCTTGGGTCCTCTGTCGGAGCCTGCTGTGGTAGAGGAGATGTGGCGGGAGGGAGACGAGGAGCAAGAACAGGCTGGTGCTGCCTCGAGGGCTATTGCATGGTCCCTTTGGGAGAGGACTGAGTCAGGCTGATGCAGGCATTTAATTATGCTGCCATTTAATTATCCCCAGACCTGAATACTCTGCCATGGAAAAAAGTATCTTGGGTTCCAGCTTTTTGAATGTTAGCATTATGATCATAATCCTTTGGGACCCATGGCTTGCTCTCCCTCATAGCCAGGTCTTGCTGCCATTGACCAAGTGAGTACAGTGCTCTCCTCCTGGCCAGAGCCTGCGTGAGGCAGTTAGCCATCATGGCAACCTGCAGAAAGTGTTTTATTATCCTGAAAAAAACCCTTTATACAGGAAATACAGTAACACACCCAGCAACATTACTGACTTTTAGCCCTTAGCACCATTTTCTTCCAAAAAGCTAGCCTTCAGATACTGGATTTTCTCATATAATGAAATCTTGGTATGTTGCTACTCCTCTGAATGGATCAAGATGCATCTCAAACAATAATAAAGCAATAGTAAATTATAGATCATTTTAGTTTAAAAAAAAAATTATCAAGCCGGGATTGGGTTAGGGAAATTAAATGAAAGGGAAGAAAAACATCATAAAGAAGCACAAGCACTTGACAAACAGCTATTAGACTTGAGAGATTCCCTTATTCTTACTGCTCAGGGAATGGACTTATTTTTCCCATGAAAAGCATTCACAATACCTTATTTGGTAATATTTCAAGAAGCTTTTTTAGCATCTGGCATTGAGTGCAATTGTTGCAATGCTCTGGCAGCATGCTACACTGTAAAGCTAACACATTAGCATATTACACAGATGAAAATAAATGGGAGAAGACTCATGAAATTTTCAATGCAAGCTGTAGCTCCTGTTACGTCCAGCTCCATGGACGATTCATGCTGTAATGTCATTCTTCTGCTTTCTACTCCTCTGACTGAGAGCACAGGCACTTTTTCCATCTTTCTTTTTTTTTTTTTAGGTGAAAGGGTCATCAACTTCAAGTACATTGCACGTTTTGCAACGCATCATTAGGTGGGGGTAGTGATGTGAATCAAGTGATGTATGGGCACTGGTGTGGTTTATAGGATTATGCAAGCTATAAACACAGAAGCTGACTTGGATCAGATGTGCAGTATTTTATGAATCATCTTTAATGGCATGAGCAGAATTGGATAGAGCCTAATAATAGACCTAGAACATTTTTCTATTTGAGTTTGCTACAAAAATTGCTATGCAACTGATCTTTAAGTGAAACAGTTTTCCTTAACAGTTTTTAAATACCATCCTGAATGGTGTTAACAAGGTCAGTGCAGAGATCCAATAATTATTATCAACATTTCTTACAACAGGCTAAAATATCCTTTTCATAAAGGAGATGGATAAAATAAATTTTGGTTCATGACATAATTTTTGAGTGTAATAAATTCTTTTTCTTTCAAAACTCTACATGAAATGTTTCCAAACACAGTAATGCGTTCTGGAGTTAAAAAGACAAGACTCAGAAAGTCTAAGCTGACAGCAAAATGCTATGACAAATAAAATGAGAAGTGTGAAATACTTCACAAAGTTCACTAAAGACTTTGCAATTGCTGCCCATTTTTATGGCCAAGGTGCTCAACGAATACAGAAATAATCACAAAAGACCAAAAGAGAGCGGATGGAAGTAGTGAAGAAAGAAAATGCATTTTAAAATAATCCTCAGTAAAAACCATTGTTATTGAACTGTTAATAAGCATTCAGATAGGTTTTAACACACTGCATATATTGTCCATGTCCATTGGGATGTGATGCAAAATCAGTGGACGGAACTATGTTCTCACTAGAACAGTCCACTGTAGATCCAAAGGAAATCATCAGACTACATCATGGTCATTTCCACTTTTTCAAGGAGTAACCAAATAGAAATTGATCCATGTTCCTTGACTCTCTCTTACACTCCTTTGATGAAATCTTACACTCCTAAATAAATCAACAAAAACATCATGCCCGCTGCATCTTCTCCGCTTGTTAATAGGATGAGAAATAACACCACAATGTTTTTCCTCATGTACCTTCTTAGTAAACCACCTCTTAATATGAGAATTACAGAGTACTGCCAGCCTCAAGGATCCTAGGAAAAATTGAACTGGTGGGTCTGGGGAGCAGAGGAAGCATAACTCTGAAATCTGAAGGCATCTTCCACCCGAAGAAATGCCTGGGGGTGAGGGAAGTGACATGAAAGTATCTGATCATGGTCAGCTTAAAAGTTAGGAGTGTGATAGAGAAAGACATGAAATGAGAAGACACTCACTGGAGGCCTCCAAGGGCCAGGAACTGGGGTAAATGAAGATTTTAGTGGCAGAAATAGGAACTATTGCTCAGAATTACAAAAACCAAGTCCTATCCTGGCTGAGCCCTATTTGTCTGCCTCCAAGTTCTGCTGTCCAACTCGCACCTTGCTGCATTTTAGTGTGACACCACATACAAAGAGACTGGGCTGGGGGTGGCTAAACTCTCCTTCTCTCCACCAGTGAAACATTCAGAAATCTGATGTACAAGTTGTTAATTTATCTTATTTCACAGTAAACACTCAGCCTTAATTGGGCATCTGTGGAGCAGACTCACCATTGCCCCGCTGTGCAAGTGGACAGGCAGGGGTGCCTAGCGAGAGTATGGTGGGTAAGACACATGGAAAGCAAAGCACAGTCCAGAGGTGAATCAGGCCCTACAGAAACAGCATGACTGAGCAGCTGCAGGCAGACATGGACCTTTTTGCCATGAATTTCATTACCATGGATCTGCTCCACAGGCAGCAACAGACTGGTGATGGCAAAGCAAAGATGCTGTTAAAGCCCAGACCCGGTAGAAGAGCTGTGCGTTCCTAAATGACTGAATCAAAAAGCAGAGCATAAGCCCCATACGAAACAAGCCTGGCACAAAGTTTATTTTTACTGCATAAATTCAAGCACTGGAACATCCTAAATCAATCCCAGAAGGGTTAACACTCTCACACCTTGCAGCTTGGCCAAGGACCCAGTGCTGTGGCTACAGGCTGTATCCTCATTTTCCTCATATCTCAGTTACCAAAACAGCCATGTCTTTCTAGCCTTTCTTATCTCACCATTCCTTTTGGGCCTTCTTGAGTTATTGCTCCCACGCCTCTTACTTCCCCTTCCCCTTCTTTGTCTAGTCCTGTTCCTAGAAACTTTCCCTTCTCCACTGTGGCTGAGACCCACTGCCACCCAGCTCACAGCACTGACTGGGGCCCCCAGCCTGCTGCTAGTGGGCTATGTGAGCCCAGATGAACAGTTTGTTCTTCCAGTGGTCATCACTTGGTTTTTCACTTGGGGAAGCATTGCTTTGCACTACCCTCAGAGACAGAGACGCTGTTTTTGTTTCTCAGAGCACAGCTAAGCAGCTGACAGACATGTGAGAAGCTGTTGTACTGACAAAAGGCAGCACTGCTGGCAGCTTCCTGCTAATAAGCTCCTTGGAAGGGTTCAGAGAAAGTGGGAAATGTTAGTAGAAACAAAATTTGTTTGCTATAGTGATGCCTTAGGTTTTAACTTTTATATTTTTCAAATCCTAATTGCCTAGTGTGTAACTCTGAAGTTTCTTATAGGCTGCTAGCTGCTGTTCTCTTATGCCAGATAGACACAACAAAGCCTCTCTGAGCTTGTTATTCAAGGACACTCAGATTGTCCTAGGCCTAAAAGGTATAAACTAAGGCCTCTAGAGAGGTGGAGAAATCGAAGAATTTACATCATTAGCTAAAGTTTTAACTGGAAAATTTATGCTGATATGCAAATGAACCAAACCTATAAACGTGTGAAGAACTCGTGACTCATTGTCCATCTTGGTGTCCATTTTGGAAGTAGCCTCTGGCTCCCCAGGGTGTACCTTTGAAGGCCTTTCAAATAAATACCTGCTTTTATTCCCTTATTCCTGTCTAGTCTCTGTTTCTAGGTAGCAACTCAAGACATCAATAGTCTGCTTTTAGCTGATCTTCTAAAAAATGTGCTCTTTAACCAAGACTCACTTTAACCAAGATCCCACTGCTGAGCAACCACGATCACCTGTTCTCATGCAGCTTTTAAAACTTTTGCAAGATGGTAGGACAGACCATGTTGTATTTCATGCTATATTTTCTTATGTTCCTTTCTGATGGAAAAACTAAGAGGCCACTACTGGAAAACTTCTTAAGTGTTATGACTTTTCCAAGACCTGCTGTCGCAGCTTTCATTTTTTTTCCAGTCAACACCACTTTGGCAAGTGAACAGATTAAGACAAGTCCTGCTGCTCTGTAGACATCCACATTTCTCCTTATACCATATGTTTTCTCCAAAATGTTCCACTTATTTTTCTAAAATAGATTTTGCATCTCCAGACTAGTCAGGGACTTTGAACAACTTCTATTTGAAGATACAAGATGGTTGAAGAAGAAAAGAAGTATTTGTTCAGGAAGCAAGACAAAAACTGAAACAGCTGACTCAAGGGCACAGAGGAGCTTCCTGGCAATGAAAAGCTTGAGAACAGGTACTCAATCTGTAGCTGTACCATAAAACATTTCCTTTGTTCAGAGAAGCAATAAAGCATCACAACTGTGAACTCATCATAACCTCAGTTTAAATTTTAAATTTATGTCTTTTAAAGGAAAAAAATCCTACATAAGCATCTTCTTTAACCCCTCACTAACCATGGGCACAGTTAGTGCCATTTGCCTCTCATAAGTGAGCAAGAATTGACATTTCTGTAGTTCTGCTGAGAACCCATTACTCAGCAGCATAACCCCATCTCAGCCATCACCACAGATCTGTACTAAGCAGGCAAATTTATTCATTAGATTTATCCTGTGTTTATTAACAGCCCCGCTCAGAAAAAGAGTCAGTGACAAAAACCATCTGGAATAAACATAATGGAAAACAAACAATGTAATATATTCTGTCACTCCAGCCTAATTGCACTGTTTGGTGCAAATGCAAGTGACAATTTACAAGCCAAACTCTTATTAAAGGGAAAAATGAGCTGTGCAGGGAAGCACAAATCAAAGTAACTAATCAACACAGGCAACATATTCAGGGATTTAAGAGCCAAGGTATGGCAGTCTTTTATTCCTCTTTGTTTTCAATTTGGGAGACCTGCTGTGATGTTGCAGTACATTATACGTTATATATCTACTTATGCAACACTGGGGAAAAGCATGCCTCTGTTGCCTAATTTTTCACTAGCTACAGCCTGTGACTTTTGTGTTTAAACAGTCCTTTTCCTATCACTTAAGCTGGGAGCGAGGTACACTGTCTGAGGCACCAGTTTTCTTTTAAGGCAACTCTCCTCTTTTAGCATGTAATAAAAACTTGGAATAAAGGATAAGGTTAGAAAAGGTTCGAGTTAGCTAAAAGCAATGCCAATTTGATCTAAAACAAGTTCTTATTGAGTGAATTGGTCCAGCAAGAGAAAAAGGAAATTCCCTTCCATGCAAGAATCTGAACAACACATGGCTGCTGTCCATGACCCGTTTCAGCTTCGAAGCTGGAACTGACTCATTGGATGCATCTGGCGTCCCCAGGGAAGCAAGAGAAAACCCTGGCAGCAATACAGAAAAGATGGTAAAAGCCATCTGAAGCAGAAATCAGCCAAACATCCTGTCTGCAGTGGAGCATCATCCTCAAGAATTGCATTAGACACCTGCATGAAAACTGAGCCCTCAAAGACATAACAGTGCTACAATATGTAACACACTGTTAGTTTAGAGAAAGTACTCCCGTAATCTGGAAAATACCAGCTCAGACCAACAGGGAAAAAGTTTAAGACCTCATTACAACAAGGTGCAACCGTCTAGCATTACAGTGAAATCAGTATGAGCAAATACACCCACAGTCCTGACTGCAGAAGTGTGGTCAGAACTTCCATAAATGTAACAAGATATGATTTATAAAATCCTGCTCTGAAAAATTCTCTCAGTGATGAGATGCTGAAGTTTTTTTTCAGTCTTTTTGTGAGGAAAAAAAAAAGTGAGGAAGGGCTACACTGAGGGGAAAAGATGTCAAAAGACTCACGTGTTGCTTTATCTGCCGTAAGGAGCGAGATCACCAGTCATCACCACCCCATGTGCAGAGGTGCCTCTCTGGTCTTTCACATTCCTCCCTTGAATGCAAGGAGCAAGGATCCTTTCACATTTTGGAAATGGCCCCATAGCTCAAAGAGAGATTGTCTTGGAAACATCTATCAATGAGAAGGCATTTCATATTTCTCCCCGAACTGATATTTTTCTGGAACAGGGTCTAGTGCTCTGTTTCAGGGTCCAGCAGGACCTGAAACATAGCTTGTTCTCAACCATAATGTAGACTTATTCTCAACAAGAAGGCTGATAATGTGCAAACTTTTGTCATAGCTCATGCCTATGAAAAAGTGTCCACATCTTAGTTTCTGCACCTGCTGTTTTCAGAAAGAAATGTGTGACATCTCTGCGTCCTTGAAGATGTGATATCATAGATATGGCCACAGTGGGATGTTTCTTTATTTAAGAGACAAGGTGCAAAGTCAGAGAAATATACCCCTGAGAGTTTTGAAATTTCGGTACTTTAGAAAAGCCAAAAATTTTATTGCCAGCTAACTGTACATCCATCTCTCCAGAGAATCATTACATCATCTTATTAGCATGCAAATGAAGATGACATAGCTGTTGCTGACTAATTTCAAATCTGATATATACAGCATAGATGCACTGTTGGGATGGTCTTTGGCAATATCTTCCAGGCATCTCTGCATGCTGTTGACCTGAAACTGTAATTTTCTTCAACTAGGAAGGTAATTGCGAGGATGACTCTTTCCCTCATGCGTTGAGTTCATGTCTATTCTTAAAAAATACTGTATTTGAGTCACCTGTCAAACCCCACAGGTATTTTGTTCATATATGTCTCTCATGTTCTAACTACTTTCATTTAAGCAGAAATCCCCAGAAGCTGTAGTTTTTTTCCTCTGATTTCCACTTAAGTTATAGGAATTTAACTAGTATGCAAAAGTGGGTATAAATAAAAGAAAGATGACTCTGCATTTGTAGATCACAAAATTCTAGGTGTATGTGGTGAATGTCAATAATTAAAATGATAAAATATCTTAATTATCAGTTAATATGGATTCCTACCCTCTTGTTCTATGACCACTGGTGGCCAGTCTTACCAGAGAATCTGAACATTTTCCTTCCTGAACAAAATATAGAGCATTTTCTTTAAGGAGCAGAACACAGCAGCCATGGTACGGTTAACACGACAGTCATGTAAGTGTCCAAATCTTCAGCTTTGTAAGTGGGGATTGTTCTACCCACCTGGGATGTTCAGACATTCATTTTGTTGCTCTCTTGTACTCTGAAGAATTTTTGTAATCCTCCAGGATTCCCTTTTTTCTCTCAGGGAGGAGAGGGGACATGCTGATGACTGTGCACATAGGTGGGAGGTTGTTCATGCACTGAGGCAGCCATCAGGGCATGCTGGCAGTGCCCTTGTTGCAACCATGTAAGGCTGAATCTGGTTCTTGATTGTCACCAAAAAAACCCCAAACAGTCCCAATGCTTTCTTTTGACTCTCTGCACTGTCACCTTTTCCCACGTGCTCCACCACACACCTTCAGTGCTGTCAAGGATCTGAACTAACAATAACTTCCAAAATCAATTTGTGGTGAACACTGAAATTTTTCTCAGTGTTCTAAAAGGACTTCGCAGGGACAAGGTAGCTGAGATACTGAGCTATCTCAGGGAACTATCTATCAACAGCCCCTCAAGGCAGGAACTACTTGCTAGAGCATCAGCTGATAAACAAAAACAAAGATGACATTCAAAGAAAAAATTGTTTTAGTTACCACATAGTCTGCTTCAATATCATTTCAGAAAAAGCTGGATGCAGATCTTGCATGAATGTAATTGCAGATTTCAGGAAATAACTTAAAAGCCACAGAGGAAACCTTACAAATACAACAGAATTAATTCCCTCTGGAATATGAATGCTAGCAGATTTCCCTCCTCTTCCCTCTTTCCCCTTCACTCTTTTCCCCAGCTACATTTAAGATACCAGGTTTGTAAGTTACTTCACCAAAGTTCAGAAATGCGCAGTCGTTCAAAGATGAGTTGCATTAACAAACATCAGTTGACAACAGAGGATGACGGTATTTGTTCCAGCAGATTCACAGCAAAAAGTCCATGTTCCCATTGTCACCCTCCACTGCAGCAGCTCGCTTAGAGCAGCTTCCAGACTGGCTTTCCATCTGCAGACTGGTATGTCACTGCACTGCTTCCTTGCCTGCCAAGAGCTTTCCCATTACAGGCATCACAGTACTGGTAACTGCTCTCAGCTCTCCATACTGCTCATGTGGGGATGTTCTGCTACTTATGGTCCTTTGTGGTCAGTTTTGCTGATTATCTTGTACAACGCTTGGATTGAGAGCTTTCTAGCAGGTTTGGAGGGGTTTTTTCTGCCTCTGACCCTATGGGAAAGCTGCAGGCACACAGCACCATGGAAAGGATTAAAAGCTGTTTTCTTTCCCTCTTTACAAAGATCCTGTTTATCTATGAATGGCCATGGATGAACACATATTTCCAGAATTCAGGAAAACTACCTTCAGTTTTCTGCATCTTCGCAGACTTTTAGTAAGATCTCAGTTCTACAGTCATTGAGTCTTGCCTCAGTCCTCATGTCTGTAAGCCTGAGAGGTGGTATTTGGCAAAATAAATGCATATGTGCTGAAGTGTTGTACCAGAGCGGTAATGGATAGTAGGGCTTCACAGAGAGAAAAAAGTCTTGAGATAGACACCAGAGAAGTCTAAGTCTATCACACATCAGACTGTAACCTCTTCATATTGCAAGGATTTATTTGGGAGAGCCACTCTCTGAGTTATGCTGCTGTCAGGTAGCAAAATACTGCCTTTGAAGTATTTGAATGTTTGCAGTCCTTAAATAATCAGAATTGTCGGGAAGAAAGACAGTCTATCAGTCAGAAGTTTTCACAACTCCTCATTTGTATGTAGAGTTCTAAACCTGAAAACCTGATATTTTCAAATAATATACTAAAATAGAACACCTCAATAATTTTCCTTTTTTTTTTAAACTCTACAGTATTAGATAGAGATCTTAACTTTCAGATTGGAACTGGAGGAAATGCTCTCTTTTTCAAACTACTGGATTTGTCAGTCTACTGTTGCTTTGGGAAATGACCAGTCCCAGAAGATATCTGGGTATGGAAACCACCAGGAAATGCATAACAATAGGCAGTAATTAAATTCAAGGCAGTAATTAAAACATCCTAGCTTTGGGCATCAGATTTCAAGGGTCATAAGCCTTCATGTTTTGCTCACACATCGGCTACTTCATTTGTATCTGCAGGGATGGGGATTAGCCACTGAAATCCAAACAGGTGGACAGTTTGGTTCACCAGCTGTGCTGGGGCATTCTGTCCCCATCAGGCCCCTTCTCCATCCCAAGCCTTCTCTACTCCAGAAAGGCTGAACAGCAATCATGGTTCTGTGGAGTAAGGAGAGGCTGATTTGAGGAAAACCTGTGTTCTGGAAGAGCCTGGCATTAGGAGATTCTGTATCCTGAAGAAGTGAGAAAAGAAAAGGTTACCAGAATAATTGGAGAGAGAGGGAAAGAGAGGGAAAGAGAAGGTCCTGCATTACCACTGAGATCTTCTAGCATCACTTCAGCACCATGAACCCTTCAACAGCCGCATTCCTTCTTAAAGATGGAGGCAAAACTCCAAAGGTTGGTTGAAATGAGGCATTTCTCCTCTTTCAAGTCAGGCTGATGTCTTGTATAAGCACTGAGTCCATACAATAACACCTCTTATGTCATTATAATTAACAAAGCCTTTGACAATATGTGCAATAATACATTCTTAAGATCAGCTAAATAAAGTTTAAATAGTTCACACGTCACAGGTCATCTCAAGCGATTTCTTTAAAAAACGAACTCTTCAGGACTGAAAGTCAGGCAGAGAGGGAGAAAAGAACTTTTTTAGAGCAGTAAATTAATATCCAATAGCAAACATTTGGATGAAATCTGTTTGTATGATTTCTTTTCCTTGAAAGAAAATGAGTGTTATTTTCTTATTTCTGATCTTTTCTTTCCATTTGTGTTCCCAAATTTATTCCTGATTTCAGATCTTGTGTTCTTAGATTCTCCACTCATCAAATTTCATAGCTGTACCTCCTGAAAATGAAGGTTTAGAGTAAGAAAGATTAAAAGATTTTGTTCAGTTGTTTCCATAGGCACTGCATTATTTCCTCTGGGAAACTGTGCAAGAGGAAGATTTCAGCCTGCTCACAAGATACATCTGAGCGAAAATGCAATTCACAACTGGGGCAGCTCCTTTGGCTCTTTTTGCAGCTTGTTCTCTTTGAGCTCACATCAGATTAGAGCATTTCACAGTTGGTTTCAAACTTGAAAACACAAGCTGAATAATGAGATGAAAATATCTCATAACAAATAATCCTGAAAACATGTGGTTTATTGGTTTGTGAGCTAGGAAGTGACATCAAGCATCCAGACATGGATACTTTTCATTTAGTGCATCAGTTCTGCATAGTAAGACAGAGTGCATTCCTCACCATAAATTATATGCAACAAAGTATTTAAAGATGTTCAAATTCAAAGCCATAACCATCTGCTTATTGCTGACATCTGTTGCTTCAAAGCAAAGGACTATATGAAAGGTTCAGAAAGCTTTAGAACTCAAAAGATGCATTTTTCAAGAGAACACATGAATATACATAAATTCAAAAACTATAATAAACTGCTGTTTTCTCCCTGGAGTGTGGTTGCACCAGCTAGGTATGGGAGAGTTTTGTACTGCAAAGAAAACAGCTCCTACCCATCTCTGTGCTAAAAATTAAACTTCTTCTCATTCTCCAAACACTCTTGAAAAGCAACATCCTCTTCCTCCATCATCAGAGGAGTTTGACTTTCATACCAGCCCCGTTCACCTCTGACTTGCTCCTGCCAATGCACCTTCAAGATGTGATCCTTATCACCCTGAAAACTTCTTTCAACAGAGCCCTTCCCCATTCTCTCTCAGGGAGGTGACTCCACAACATCCCTGGAAGCAGCACACTGCATCTCCCAGCCCTCCAGGTCTATTCATTTCCTTGCTCTTTTGGCACTCAGGTCTGACTGCCTGGCTGACATCAAGGAGAACCTTCCCACGGCCTTCAAAGAATCATGGGCGTCTTCCTTAATGGACAGTGCCCCTCTCCCCATGCAGATCTTGCATTGCCATGGAAATGAAGGGCAAGAGGAGGGCTGGGAGACGTGGTAAGGTATTTAGGGCAGCATCCATGTTCCTCTGAGCACCTGATGCAAGAGGTGATTGAGGTGACATATCTGCAATAAATAAAGTTGGGTTGGGTACCTGTGGCTGTGTGTCAGGGTTGGACAGTTGGGTTCGCACTGTTGGAGGGCTGGAGGGCAGGGTTTGCACCTTTCAGACATGTGGGTCTGGAGGAAAGGGCCTATTAAAAGTTATTGGGAACTGGGAAAAAGTGTGAACCAAATAGAATGTGTAAAGTCATAGGGATCAGATGCTTTTTGAATAAGGAATGCAAGGAAACTAGAGACTCTCTGAACAGGAAGACACTGAGAATTCTGAGTGCATGAAATTTCTGTCTCAGGGTAGTACCACCCGGACCCGGTCAGTGAATCTAATATAGCTCCCATTTATTTATCACCATATCTACATACTGGCAGCAATCAAAACGGCAGGGAGAACTTCAAAGACAAGAAGAGAAATTTGGCATTTCAACACCTCTCTGCCAGGCCTATTGATGCCAATAAGTATATGAACCACATAAAAAACAAGGAAATATTTCATGACTTTAAATTGCATTGTGAAGCTCACAGAAAGGTGATCTGTCCCCTGCCATAAGCTCCAGATAACCATACAGAAAGTGACAAATTTAAATGTGAGCATGAACATAAAGTTACATTTTATAAAGCAATTAAAATATTTCTTCTGTTATTTAACCTTCCTCTTAGTTACATAATCTGTGACCCCTTAAACCTCACTATAAAGTACATAAAATCCCACAAGACCACAAGTTCAACATGGGGGTTACACACCACTTTTGGGTTCACTGACAAAACTTTATAAACTACTTTTATGCTCTTTGTTTTCCTTTGAACAGTCTTTGCATTTCCCTGCCTGCTTCTCATTGTCCTTGAAATTAAAGAAATCAGAGAAATCAGAAAGTTCTCTGTGCCGATCACAAACACAGAACAGAAACGGTCAACGATCAGAAAAACAAACAGAGCCTGCCTGAGGCGCTACAGATTCTGCTCTTTACAAGACTCACAAGCAAAACAAGGTAAGATACTTATTTATTGTGCTGACATATATGCATTATTCAAAAGGACAGCAGGATAGCAACGTTACTAGTATTAGGAAATTAATCTCAAATTTAGATTATCTCAGAGTTTTTATGAGGCAAGAGAATATACAAAGTTTGCTTCAGCGAAATAAAGCCCTTTACTTACATGGCTTGCAAAAGGTTGCAGCAGCTGGAGCCTCTGGCTTGCACTTTGTGCAGATATAGTCCCTTGTTGAAAGCCTCCTAACTCTGACACTGGAGACAGCACATAGCTCACCAGTGCTTTGGACTGATAAATCCTTTAAAAATGCTCTCAGATGTTTCTTTATCTGTGGTGTGCACTGACAGTAGACTACAAAGCAGAAAGCCTATCTGGTGCTATGAGGAAAGAGTTCCCTCTCTGCTGAATCCAAAAAAAAAACCGGAGTCCTTGACCTCAACAACTAGAATAAATCTACTGTATCTGCTGGCTCTTTTCTGAATGCATACTTGAGCAGTAACATAAGAGCAAGCGACGGGAGCGCAGGAGCTGTGGCATGTGTGCTCTGCACCAGCAGGGCATGAGAGCAATGCTGCTAGCACAGGCACAGCAAAATCGAAACACAATGCTTGTTTTTAGCTTTTAATTTGTTCACATATTTTAAAAATAAACCAAAGATTACAAGCTTCTCTATTTCAGTTCATGGCTCCCAAGTGGCAGTGCTCTCGAGCTCTGTCCCCTCTGCTGAGGTTCCTTGTGTTCCAGATGAGCTTACTGCTGCCTTTCTATTTCAAACCTTGATTTTCTAAGAATCTGTCTATATCCCAGCCAGGAAATGTAACACATACTGAAGTTTAGCATTTTGAACATCATAAATGCAATGCATCGCCTGTAAGCAAAATGAGTGGTTTTCAAACGTTTTTTTCTCTTTCAAAAGATCCGTTTACTACTTTTTCTCCCTTTCTTTCCTTTTGGCTACTTAAACTTACTAAACTTCATAAAAACAAGCATAGCTTTTGGAACAAGTCCTCAGTAGAATAACTAGTGAGACAAAGAAGAAAAGCAAAAAGATTTTGTAGTTAAATGTAAGGTTTCAGGAAAAAAAATTTCCTGCTTCATTTTAAAATTACATCTTCCAGAATAAAGACAATAGGTTAAATGTAGTCATATAATTCTAAGCCGATAAGGACGAAGGTTTTATGGAGAAGATGAAAAAAGCCATATTAAAGGAGCAGAAGATAAGAAGGGAAATCAAAGTCCTCATTCATTCCATTGTATTCAGTAGCAAAAGAGGGAAAAAGAGAAACAAGCTTACAGCCTAGAATCAAACTTTAAAATATTGTAAATTCAATTTTTGTGGCTTTATGAAACATAAACATAAAAGAAACAAACAAAAAAGCC
The DNA here is from genome assembly GCA_013397725.1 of Rhagologus leucostigma. Taxonomy (NCBI): domain Eukaryota; kingdom Metazoa; phylum Chordata; class Aves; order Passeriformes; genus Rhagologus; species Rhagologus leucostigma. Next base: position 798,211 of record VZTD01003639.1, on the reverse strand, counting down.
CTCAAAACTTTTAACAAGCATTTCTAGCTTAAGGAAATAATGGTTTTTAATGAACAATGATCAAATGATCTCTTTTGTTATTCCCTTGTGTGAACAATGGACTTGAAAAAATTCCCTACACATTTTATATGTGTGTTATCAATATTTTTCTTGAACCTTAAGACTCAGGTTCAGCTTTTATTGTTGCTTCTTCTTTTTTTTTTTTGCAGCTTTATTAAGACACTAAAACACAAGTACAACTTCAAAGTTGTTTATTAGTAATTGTCTTTCCACATTGTAGCTGACTAGTAGCAGTAATATATTTTGTTGAATGAGAGACCTCAGTTTCAATTTAGTTTCCATTTATGTCCATTTCCTTTGTCGAATACTGAAACCGTTAAGGCCACAATAAATTAATTTTGGCTCTTTTCAGCTCTTCCTGCTATTTTCACTTTTCCTTTCTCCTCTAACAGTTTCAAAATATGAGGCACTATCAAATCATATACCTTGAATTTCAAATTTTTTGCCTCTTTTTTAATTAAAATACATGTTTGAAAGCTATTGCTTTAAACTAGTGTGAGAGCAAGTGTTGTTCTTAAGATACCAGAACACCTTTTGTCTGCAGTGGGCTCAAGTCTCATCCCTAGGACTCATTTCCATAGGTGGGTGCAGCACTCCCCTGCTGGGCCACGCTGAAGTTTGTCAGCTGCCATGCTGGACCTCTTCCCCTGCTGCTAAACCATCGGCAAGGACACGTTTTCTCCCTCTCTCCCAGCTCATCTTTCCTATTTTTAGAAAATAGCTGGCATTTTTGACTTTTAATCTTGTTTTATGATGGAGACCTTGTGACCTGGTGTGTAGGAGCACAGCTTGGCACAGAGACTGCTTGCACATGCCCAGGCCGCAGTCCCACGAGTGGGGTGTATCGGGATCCTGTCCAGCTTTCTGTCCATAACTACACGAGGCTAAACTTCAAAAACTGCCTGGGACCTATGACCTGCTGCTCTGTGAAGTGTTTTGAGACAAGCAGAATATATACCTAACTTCTGAGGGCTGAACTGAGTTGCTTTCAGCAGGGACATCTAAACCACAGTACTAATTTCAGCTCCAATAATTACTCCCAGGCGTGACTCGGCTTCTGCCCCAGGGATTTGGCTTTTGACTGAGGAAGCAACAAGCCATTGGGCAGTGCACTTGCAGCCCCCAGGCATGGATGATGTCATTTATCCCCAGCCCAATTCAGCCACACCACAATTGTGTAAGCACTGCAAGCCTCTGGGTGCTCCATTCTACTGCAGCCGTGTGCAGTGCTGCCTCACAACTGGAAGGCAGTGGGTCACTGCAAATGTCATTTGCCTTACTGGATATTATTGTAATATGCATTCACAGATGTTTATGCAGCATTAAGAAAACTGTTCCAAACATAAGGGTCGCAGTTACAACTGCAATTGTGAATGTGAACATGGAAGCTTGGCCAGGACCCCACGAGCTGTAACACAGATAGAAAAATACAGGACTTGTAGGGTGAAGTCGGTGTCATGATCAACCACATCAAAAATGTAAGAATAACTTTTTTTCTTTTTTTTCCCCTCAGAGGAAGTGTGGATCCTTATATATAGACTAATGTCTTATGTTTCTCATTTATCTTTGCACCCAAGAGGTTGGTTGTGCTGTGCTGTCTGCAGGCTGGGAGTGCTGCTCTGCTGGCGTGGCACTATGGTTATCTCTGAGACCCTGAGAAAGTAGGTCCCCAAGTGTGATGTGACAGTCCATTCAACTACTTTGATCAGACCTTGTTTGGAAATTGTCTAATTTTACTCACTAATTTTAAATTGTCTAATTTTACCAACAACATATATATCCCAGAAACTATTATTCCCAATGTCAGTGCACAAGGCTTTTGCAAAGCCCACACTTTATACCTCATAAGAGATGCCACATAGAGAGCCCGTAGGAACCACAAGGCTTAATTTTGCTATTTCACGTAAAGGCTGGGCAAGAAGGACTGAAACACTGATGCAGTGGTAATGTAAGATGAAATGGCAGGTAAATGTGAACTAGAGAGCATATTCCCCAACATAGTAAACTTTCATTACATTTAGGTGGTTAATCTGAAGATAAACCTGCCATTGCTTGGCTCCATGGAGGCACAGTTCTACCTAAAGGCTCCTGCACTGTTTCTGAGATGAGCCTGGGGCCACAGGTACCAAAGTGCTTTTGGTGGAGGCATCAAGCTGCCCTGAATCGGCTCAGTCCATCACGGCTTGATCTGTCCCTGATGGAGGCAGGCTGTGTCCTGTAGAACTACTTTGGGTGTCTGCACCATGGTCCCCAGTGCTCCAAGAGGATGTATTTGCAGAGGTGCAGCATTAGAACAGAGTCATAGGGGTAATTTGGGATGGAAGGAACGTTTGGAGTTTATCTCATCCAACATCTGCTCAAAGCAGGTCTAATCAGCTGGCAGCTGTCTCTTCAACGATGACTCTATTAAGAGGTTTCCATTCCGTACAACACACCTGACCCCCATTACCTCCAAGAGCAAGGAGATGACTCAGTGATTACAATCCAGAGGGATTTTGCATCTTTTATCCCGTGTAATTACAAACTCGTGGTTATTGCTGTAGCTGATCACCCAATCATTTGGTTATACTTATTTGGCATGGAAGCCAAAACACTGTATCTCGTTTTACAGATGTGGACCTAGGGCACAAGGATGACATTTACCAGAGATCACAGTCTGTGCAGAGTAAGAAACTGAGTGGTCATCTCTCAGGGCTGGCGTCCTACCAGCTGTCAGCTCTCTGTGCATTCCTGCTATTAGTTATTAATAGCTACCTTGCTATTACAGATAATTTTTTGAAGCAAGGGGCAAAGTAACACAGCACTTAATGAGATGCCAGCCATGTAATAGGTTCCAGTGCTGAGGCTGAAAGAGGGGGAAAATGAAAAAAGCTAACACTGCTGCTGTACATGTGGTAAGCAGCTGTACTAGGGATCATCAAATGAATGATTCTCCTTTAAAAAGAGCCCTTCTGACGGTCTAAAATGGGATCCAAATTAATAAAAGCTGGTTCTGGAAATGAGGAAAGGTCCCCATGGTCTTTACTGCTGTCAGTGAGAATTCATGTCATAATGATTAAAAACTGTACGAAGGTGAGTATTGCTGTAACTTGTTTAAATTGAAGGCCTGGAAAAATATACTTTAGACACCTGCAGTCAATTTTCATCTTGAAATTCAGTTCATACATAAGGAGGGCTTGGGAAGAATTGAAAGGCAAGATAGTCTTTTCTTGAAAACCAAGAATGTTTATATTTAAACAAGTGGCTCATAAGCATGGCCCTTACACTTCGAACTCACATCTAGCTTTTGGTGAGTAATGCTATTTTATACATGGTCCCACCATGGTTATATATATATATATATATGGCATGTAGCTAGGAAATGATGGATCACTTCTGTGAAAAACAAAAAAAATGGCATGGGCCACAGATGTATGCTAGACTAGTTCTGCTTCCTGGAGGGATCCAGTTAAGCTCCTTTGTAACCCTCATGTGGATGTCCCATATTGCCAGCCTCCATTCTAGACACACTGCTGCATACCTGCTCAGGCCTGCCAAACCAGCCAAATCGGGATTGCAGCAATTTCTCACTTGAGGCAAGATGCTAATGACTCTGACTCATGTGGTCTAAGGTAGTGTAGGGACTAGGGAAACATGGGCAAGGACTCAGGACCTGCAAATTCCTGTTGATGCTTCAAACTGCATGTTAAAAAAGGGAAGAATTCAGACTTTTTAGTTTGTAATTTATTTTAATATGTCATTAAAATGTGAAAGGCAAATCTTTTTAAACCTGCAGTGTGTAATATCTTGCCCATATAACTTCTCAGTCTTGAAATATGAATGGCCAATCCTTGAGCTGATATACACCAGTACTGCTGCACTGATTGCAAAGGCAGCATAATTAGTTTACAGCAGCAGAAGTTGAAGTTCTGGCTCAAAACTATGTGGAAGCATATATATTCCCTTTCTGGTCACATTGGTGCCACTGGAAAATGACTCAGGATCTGACAGCCACCATGGCTTTATATCCACATCAAAGCTTATCCTTAGGCCTTGTACCATACCCCGGGGGGGCTGAACATTTGTTTTTGAATGCTTCACTGAGCTGTATAATTTAGGAACATCAACAACACATGCCATTAAAACTCATCAAAAGAAACTCTCATGCTCAGATATAAATGTCTTGAGCCTGTACTTGAAGAGCTGTGCGATCTTGCATCTGAGGGTCAGAAAGGATTTTTTATTAAATTTCCTTTTGTCTCAGAGTTCAGACAACATGGATGAAGCCTGGAGATGCTTTAAGGCAAGGACATTCACTCTCTTCCATTGTGGGATGTATCTTCAGCCAAAAGCAAAACCTATTTCAAGTATTGCTACTTCATCAGAGGTAGGAAGGCAAAATAAACTCCCCAGGAATTAGAGAGCAGGCTTTCTATCAGTAGCTTGTGTCACTTTCCCATCAAAAATCTGCTGCTCGTGTACCTTGAACATGATTGCAAGACATTATGTTTAATCTTTTGACAGTCTAAGAAAATGGTCCTTTATGCACAGATCAAGTCTCCCATAAGTTAAATCTATAGCCCTTTCTTCTCTATAACCTTGGAAAAAACAAGCAGAAATAAAAATCAGGGCCCCAGAATATCACGGGCAAGATATAGCTGGAAATTTGAAACAACTTTGTTCATTCAAATGCATCAGTTTTCATCAGGTCTGGAGTGAGGTTAAGGCTATTTCAGACCAAGCGATCGAAAACATCAAAGTAAAATGTTCTTTTCTTGCAATGAGCTGCAACTGGTTTCCTTCCTGCAAGTACAAAGCTTTCAGACATGAGGATATCTCTGACCATCCCTTATGGGTACAGAATGAGGGAAGGCACCTCTTTAACTAGGTAGAGGAGAAGCCACTTACAGTGTATATCACCATTTGAAGCACAGCCCAATTCTCAAGAAGTAAAGGGCTGTATCACTGGTAAAAATTAATTGAATGGCATCTCTTCATTTGGAAAAAGGCTTCATGCCTGAAAAGCAGACTGTAGAGTTACAGAATAAATTGTTTCTCGTGCTCCCATTGCATGTAGCTTAAAACTGTTACAGTGATACAGGCTTGTCTGGACTGAATTACAAAAAGAGTGTTTTCTTTTGTTAGACAAAAACTAGAATTGCTTCAGCTCTTTTCAAGCTCAGTGTTGTTCCAGGTGTCTTCGGTTTTCTTCTCAAACCCGCTGTTTTCCAGCCTGCTCTGTACATATAGTGTATGGGAGGGATGGGAATGTAGCAGCTGTAGCAGAGCATTAAGGGCTCTGATTCCTGCTCCCACTGCTGCTGCTGCTGCCACTGCTGCTTTCCTTCTGGTTTTCTTCTATTCTCTTTTCATTCATCACTTTAGCCTACCTGATATTTGGACTTGAAGAGAAGTTCATTCTGGTACATTGTCTAATGCTACCATTTAATAGAAATAATGGAGGAGAAGGATTTCCTGACTGCTCCAACCCCAGGAGATCCTGCTTACAGCCAAAGAGACTGCTCAGGAGAGGGGCACTGGTCATCTCAACAGCATCCCACAGCCTAATCACCCTTGCAGTGATCCCAGCAGAGAGCTGCATACAAGGCTATTTTGCATTTTCTTACAACCCACTACTGCCATTAAACCTGAAAGCTCAAATGTCCAAAAGCAGTGTGCTATGCCATGGCTGCAGTACAGATGCCCACACGCCTGGGTTGAAGGGACTTATTCTTGTGTGTGACATCCGGGGGTCAGCCTGTGCCTTTGGGTCCCTCTCTGCAGCAGGGGCACTGGCTTATGAGGAATAAGGAGCACTGCAATGTCTACTAGGCAAGGACACCTAATGAAATCCTTATTTTTAGAGATATAGCTGAAGAAATCAGTACAGCTGTTCTTTTCCCATGTAACCAGGCTAGGTTTAGTGTGGCAATTTGCTGTCCTGGTGTTCCCAGCCTGGCACCACAGGGTGAGGGTCTGTGGGCTGCCGAGGCCCTACACAGGGACACCCTCCCATTCCTGCACTAGGTATTTTCTGGTTTTTGGATGCCCAGGTGTTTCTACAATTCTGCTGCTGGTTGGGGTTGCCTTTTCCCCCACCTTTCGCAGACACACAAGGCTTATGCTGCTAAGATCTTTTTAAGGCTACTGCATTGCTGTTACTTCACTGCTGCTGTGTATGGCAGACGTGCTGTGGCTGAGTGCCAGCTGCTTGGAGAAGAGCCCTTTTCCACGAACAAGGACACAAGCTATGAGCAGTAGGAACTGGTGGTCCGAAGTGAGTGTCAGCAAAAGCAGGACATGTGTATTCATTGTAGGAGCACGGTCTGTGTATTGTTTGTAGCTGGATGGATCGATAGCTGTGCATGTGCTGAAATACAGGTGATCTGAGGTTGGCCATGACCTCCAGGAGTGATACAACACAGACAAACCCAATAATTTTCTCAGTCTAATCTGAAACGGGCTTGGACTCAGGACCCTTCCCATCAGGGCCTTCAGCCATGTTGTGGAGTGAAGAAGATGCAGTTTCTGTGCAAGCCCTGAGCACAGTCCCCACTGCCAAGGGCTTCCGGCACAGGCTTCTCCGGTGCCAGGCTGCCCTCCAGCCATTGCTACCAGCAAGCCAAAGGGAAATAACACTCTCAAAAGCAAGAAGGGGTACGCTAGGATTGCTGCTGAGGCCTGCCTCTGGCACCCGTACCATAGAGGGCTGCAGCATCTGTTACACCCAAATAATGTTCTGAAGGGCTAAATAGATAAATACTGGAGTAGTTGACGAAAGGAAACAGTGCCAGATGCTTTTGGCCAGCAGAACAGGAATGTGTCCCATCGCCTCAGGTTGAAAGGGTTTGGATGTTTAGGACTTGCAAAAATTAGGGGGAGGAAGCATTAGTAACAATATCTGACACAGATTTTCCTCATTCATAGACAAATTAACCTTAATCATCCAATTTATAAATCAGCTTTAAGTGAAAGGGCCCCTCCTCACCCCCCACTGCCGCATATTTGGTGGATTAAGTTGTTTGGTTTAAGTGATAAATTAGAAACATCTGCTTCCGCTGACAGCCTGGAATGGAGGCTTGTACAGGAACATGGCTGGCTGGCCTGCTCCGTTGGGGGGGTTCCGTGCCAGGGCATGGTCCTGCCCACCTCTGGCCATGGGGTCTGACGGGATCAGGCTGTCTCCCCTCTCCACTGGGACTCGGTAAGGCAGGAGAGGCACATGCCTGCTCCTGGGCTTGCTCAGGATGGTTCCTGGGGAGGTCGGAGCAGCGGTGAGCATCCCCAGCAGTGTTCTCTTGGCGGAGCCTTCCTTTTAAGGGTGTCTTGGCAGTTCTTTCATGCAAGTGAAATTGTTTCTGCTATGGGATCATCAAGTCTTAATGTCAAGGAATCCAAAGCTCGCGCCAGAATTGATGCAGAGGCTGCTCAAGCATGAGCACTGATGGCAGTGAGTGTCCTGGCCATCCCTTCTGATGAAGAAAATAGTCCTAACTAAGGGAATGGAGATGCTTTACAACCCTGGCCTATCCTTGCAGAGGTGATACAACTTCCTGATTGCTGAGTCAGGTTGGAAATGGCCAAGAGACACATCACATCAAAGTACTTCACATGGGCGTTTAACTTGTTCAGGAGGTATGAAAACAACCCTCCTGGCTACGAACCCTTATCTGCAGGAGGGGAAATCTGGGGCTAAATCCTGCCAGATACAGCAATCCAAATATGCCCTGGGCATCCCTGGAGCTGCACCCACAGCAGACCTGATCTGTGCATGTCCTTACATCACACACACAAAAGGAACTGTGAGGACTGATTTCACCTCAGCTATGACCTGACTCTCACTACAGGGATTTTATGCATGCCCTGTTGGGCTGCAGAAGCTGATGTTTTACACACACCATTCAGATATTTTTTCCCAGCCTTTGGCAATCAAAAGTCTCAGACAGAAGCCCTGACTCTCAAGAACAGAGCATGACTGCAGAAAGAGAGAATAGAAGATAACTGGTGGTTTCTAACAGCTCCTGTTCCCAAGGTACCCTTTTGTAGTGTTGTATTTTTCTCCTCTCCTGTGCTTACCTTTCCAGGTGGGTCCCCCCTTCCTTGCCCCTAGTCCTAACCACTCCCTCAGGTTTCTCCCATTGGTTCTGTTACCCCAACTCCGCCCATGTACTGCCCCTACGCCCTGTGACCATTGGTCCATGTGCTCTCCCTGCCCCTTTTGCCCCGGATAAAGGACCCTGCATGCTGTGTGACTCTTCCCTCACATTCTACACTGCACTGGGGCACCAGGCTCTGCCTGGGGGAACCATGCTATGTGCTGGCTCTCTGCCTCTGGGAGCAAGCACATGTGGTGGACCTAGGCTTCTGGGAGCCACCATGAAGTAAAAGATCTTCTGCAGCCACCATGCGGAGAGCTTTCTTGTCTCCTTTATCGTCACCGTGTTGCGGGGCTTCAGCTTTCCGGAGCACGCAAGGGGCAGCCTGGAAGAGGCACGGGAAGCGGAACAGCCGCTCTCCCCGAGCAAGCCTCACTGCGCACTCCGAGAAGGCTGTGGCATGCCATGCCATCCCAGGATACCTACACACTGCAACACCCTTTTATTTTTTATTGGATATTTTCTTCAGGTGAGTTTAAGGATTATCTGCATTTTATAAAAATTTTTGTATATTCTGTTAGAGAAAGACACTCCAGGAAGGTGCAGAGCAAGCTCTCAGACCGGCTGTACAGAACAGTCCTACAAGTTAGGCAGCTCCTGGTAGTGCAGGACACACTGTTCAGGTGTGACACAGTGCAAAGTGATGTATTTCTGTCTGAGAAATTCCATGAACAGAAATGTTGAATCAGGACTGAGTTGTGTGGCCTGTCAGCATGGAGATAGCCATCCTAGGCAGTTCTGCAGAGGAAACTCTCAATTCTCCTTAAAAAGCTGGAGGCAGTGTCCAAAGCAGCTTCCAAAACCCTGGTCTAATGTAAAGCAGCATAACCCATCTGTAAAGCTTGAAATACAGAGAAATGCAGCCCCTTCTCTAGAGAATCAAATAATATTCACTGCACATCCATGGAGGTCCATGGAGGTTATGCAGCACAGCCCCTCTGAGAACCCAGGGGCCAACCCTAGACAGAGAATACCTGCTCTCTCCGGGGGTGCAGGAAGGAGGGGAGAGGGAATAGGACAACCTGTTTCACAGTTAGCCAGCACCACTGGTCCTGCTCGTCCTGCCTAAGCTGTTTCCATCTGTCTGATGATTGATGTTACTTGATCTTTGCATTCCCACGTGGGACACTCGGACACATGGTGAAGTTGATGATGATGAAGTTTACTCAGTAAAGGGAATGTTTTTTCTTTATTTTCTTTTTCCTTTACTCAAGATAGGGAAAGAAATGAAAATTCCCTTCTTCCAGGAGAGGAGCAGGCGCTGTGATCCCGACACCAGGCCTTTATGCTAGCTGTTTTGCTGGAGCCTAGACCATCCTATTCCCACTCCCAAAATTGCTGCCTCTCCCTGGAATAGTTTCTTGCTGCCCCACCTCAAAGATGGTGCTCAGAGGTCATCTGCAGATACGTATCACCACTTTCTAGCAGGAATGTCTGCACTGAATGACACAAACAGTAACTCAAGAGAGGCCAAAGCAGCCTTAGTCTTTCCACTGTCCAGAAGCTGGAGGGTGCATTCCCAGATCATTTGAGCAGGCTACAGGATGGCTCATCAGCCACTGCAACTGTGGAGGAATGGCTGCCAGCAGGCCCCCTCAGGAACCTCCTGTGAGGAAGTGATAAAGTGATTTACCCTGGGTAAACACACACAGACACACTAGGAAAATGGAAGGTCTGTGCGAAGGAGGCTACTGCGTTGTTAATTCACAGGAGAAGGCAAGCAAAGATGTGTGGGACTGGGTGGGTTGCTAATGCAGGGCTATGATCTCAGGTTTAGGGGCCAAAAATGGACAGTCTCTGGAAGATAACTTCAGAGCACGTCTCTGCAGAGCTGGAACTTACAGAGACTCAAAGGAGCCAATTACTCTGTAAAATAAATACCAATGTGGTGTCTAGAATAGGGAATTGATGCAAAGAGTAATCTACGTGCTTCTCTGCATTTCTGCTGTTTAGTGATAGTGAAAAAGGATTTGAAACAGCAGTCTGGGATGTGTTGGGGGAGTAGGCTCAATCCCCAGGTGCATTGAAAGGCAGCAGAATGGCTCTGTGCAGGAACATCAGTGCAGGGCTAGCAAGGCTGGCATAACATCAAGTTTTTATAGTCTCCTGAAAAGGAAAAAGACTTTCGGTCTTGAGTCGTAACTGCTAGTGAGAATAGCAGATGTATGTTCCAGCACCAGGAGAGTCCCCCTCCAAAAAAAGGGAGAGTTTTCCTGGACAAATCCAGAAAAAGTTCAAATTTCTCTGTTTTTTCCAAGGGGTAAAAAACTCAAGGGAGGTCTCTCTCTCAGCAGCTCACAAATCTCTTTCCCCTGTGCTGCAGTGATGGGACTCCTACGCTGGCCTGAATCCAGTCACGAGGCCCATGAGACCAATGGAGAAGAGGTGGGGTGAGCAGGCCGGACACTCGTTTTTTCAGCTCTGCCCTTTCAGCTTTCCTTGGTTTTATAGCAATGTCACTCCCTGTTTTTATTGCACATTTTTTAAACTACATTTCAAGTCCCACCTCAGCTATTAATGCTCTCCCCACTCTCATTTTTTCCTGAAAGAAAAATATCTTTATTGAAGAATATAGGAAAAAAAACCCCACAAACCACCAGAGAAAAATAAAGCGGAGTGTGTGAATTACAATACATCCAAAAAACCCAACACCTTAAATGAACAGTTCCCTTCCTTAAACCTTCCTTATCCCTTCCCTTAACTTTAACCTTGAACTCCTGCCAAGGAGATATCCCTGTTTGTTGCAGGATGTCTGGTTTTGGGTTTGGGGTCTCTCCAAAAGAGAAGGGGAGAATGTGAGCTGAAAGTAGGATGGGTGGCCTGATGGTGTCCAAACATAATCAACTATCTTCATTAAATTTTTGAGATTTGGCCTCCACTTCTGCAGGCTGCACCCCATTTGGGTCTGAGAGATGTGATAGTCACATGGATGAGGAAGACAAATCCCGCAGATAGACTAAAGATGAGCCAATACATTTAAGCCAGCACAACATATGGACTATCACATCTCTCAGCCTAGGAAAGATTGGTCCCCACAGATTTCTGCTAGCTTTGCCCAGAGTAAGCGAAACATCCCAGACAGTGAGACTTTTCCCTTCTTTCCCTCTGGATTATTTTTTAACTGTATATCTTTCACTGCCAGGATATGTTTCCCATTATTCATAGCCTATTCTTCTCCTTTAAAAGTGGTCCTCATAATCCTCTGTGATAAGAATTAGTTTTATACTAAACAATTCTGCTCTAAGGTTTCATGAAACTGTAAAGTATCTTTGAAGACTTGAATCAGGCACTTTGCTGTTCTGCTTTCCTCACTTTAGGCTTTCCCATCTGCATCCAACATTAGGTGAGGCTTGAGGGTAGACAACCAAGAACAGTTTCACACTGCTTTTCCAAAAATGAAAACCGAATTCTAATTTATGAAGAACATGAACTGTTTATTTCAGCATTGGGAAATCAGAGTAATCTAGATTCCTTCTTCAGCCCAACATAGAAACTACTACTGATGTGCCCCTTTTACTTTAGAAAGGCTAGGACAGAAATAAATACCCTTTGCTGACAGTTGCAGCCCAATGTCTGTAACTAAAGTATAAATCTGCCTAGTGGTTATCTCATTTGCAACCTTTGTTTTCCAGGTAGGACCATGAAGATGAGTCTGCAAAGACTCAAGATTTCTCTGCCAGTCACATAATCACTCTGCTGTCCTTTTGAACTAACAGAGAATCCACTTCAGCCGTGAAAATGGAGTTTGACTTGTCTTGTATCTGTGACAAGCAACCTCTGAATCAGAAGCACTTTTTAAATGACCAATATTTGTGTAGAAGGTTGCAGCCTTAGGATTTTCGCTTCCCTGTGAGGTTAAGTTTTTCTGGTGAATCTAAATTCTAGTTTTGTCATCTGCAGTGTGTCCCTTTGGTAACATGGATGTTTTCTGATCGTGCAATGACAGTACGTGTAATGTTCATACAGCATCTGTTTAAGGACTCTGAAAATCAGGCTTACAAGTGCATGGGATAAACTTGTGAATGGACATGTCACAGAGAATTGAGGAGGTAAGTTAGCTCTATGAATGGGACTGAAGGACTTCTCCTGCAGGCACTCAAACCCAGCCCTCAGAAGTGTGAATTTCCATCTACCTCTTCACCTTGTCACTGTGACTGAAACACGGATAAGTGCAACAGGAAAGTGTGGAGAAGATGAAGGGGATGAAATAACAAAACACTACCTTCTTTGTTTGCATCATTCCCTGTCGTTTCTGCTGAGCCAGAAGTGGTCCCTTTGGCTGAGATATTCAGTTTCAGAAACCCTCCTGTCTCCTGTATCATTAAGCAACATGGAGCCAGGACCAGCCTTTACCGCCCTTACTCCCACCTACTCATCAGACTGGTGGGGTATTGTAGAGGAATGACAAGGAATAGCAACCACTGAGAGAGGCAATGCACAATCCCTACACCGTGTAGTCCTCACCCACCTGATGGAGGTGTTCCTAGTTCCACCTTCCCAGAGTTCAGCGAGGATGGTGATGGTGGGCTTCCCATTCGGCACAAACTTTACACAGCAGCTTCAAAGTAAACAGGATTTTAGGATTTCCTTCGTGACAGTGGGCAGGCATATCAGCTCCTCCATTTCCAGTTTTGATTTTCTGCACTCTTTTCCCTGCCCTCCCTGCTCTGTGTTTCTCTACTCTTAAATACATTTCTTGCAGTGTGATCCATGGGAACACAGCATTAGAGGCATCAACAGCCCTGCATTCTCACCAGGGTAAATCTGCTCCAGTAGCACAGCTGAAGTTGTCCCAAGTCAGGGAAAACAGGGAGCAGGCACCGCAGGAAGAAGGGATTTTCTGCTTCTTAAACACAGCATGCTATAGAACACAATAGCCGTGTGGTTTCTGAAGCAGGTTCCTGTTATTGAGTTTCCATAGCTTGTACAGCTCCAAGGGCTGTGGGTAATGCTGTGCTCACACCCATATTTTCCTAAAACTTCAGCCTGAAAAGCTTCATCATTTCCTTGAAAATGAGTGGGTTAGAGAAATTAGCCCCCACTGTGAGTATCAGGTTTTGGGCAGCAGGCAATGCTTGCCTCAGCCTTGCCTGGGTAATGGTAACCAGAGACCCAGCAGAAAAAAGGGAGCTTGAAACTGCTAATCCACTTATACTCTCACCTACCCAGACCAAGACTGTGATTAATCACTTACACTCGGCATTTCATTTGTATTTAACAACGCATGTTCTCTTGCCAGCCTACTCATAGGCACAAAGAACACTGCTAGTAGCAGTGGAAACACAAAAAGTAAAATGACCTTGAAAAAAACCAACCAAGCAGAAGAAACACACCAGCAAAATAACAAATGGATATATTTGTGAGAGTTTAATAAGTTAAATGCAGGAGCTTAACTTTGCAATAGCACAAGCCTGAAGCAAAATGGTTTATTTGGTATTTATAGATTTTTTTTTTTTTTTTTCAAAAGAAGTTTCTATGAAACCATAGCAACTACGGTTAAAGTGAAGATTTGGAATGATGATGGAATCATTAATGAGCAAACAAACCCAAATAGTCTTGGTCTGGGTTGGTGGAATGTAAGATTAACGCTAGATAGAGAAATAATTTTAAAATGTTTTAGGTAATTTAATCACCCTGAACCCTGTGAAAGGTAGACATTTAAAACATTTTTTTTTTTGCCAGAAAATGACATCCTTGATTTTTAAACAATCTGTCTGCTAACTTTCTGATGGAGATGTTATGTGCATAAATGCCCAAGTTTATTACTCATCTCTTACAAGAGAAGATACATAAGCAGATTTCACTGAGACACCACGACAGTCTATTTCTAACAGAATAATACGTATCTCAGCAAAAATATGCATTTTTCTGAAAGATCTTTCTATTGCATTCCCTTCTCCAAATGCATTTTATAGAAGTCAGTTCAGGAAAGTAGAATCAGTTACAACTTACCTTCACAGCTGAGTAGATGACATCTGATTTTTCAGGGAAAGCAACATGCTCCGTTTGGGTAGTGTAAGAGTTGTAGATTCAAACCAGCAGGTAATTTTTGGTGATTCAAAATCCTTTAAAACAAATTTAAATGCCGGGATGACAAAAAAGATACTTTGTGAAAACCTGAGGCTGGATGCTCTCGCACAGAGTTTTGTAACTGTCTGTCTCAGCTGAACAAGCTCCCCGCTCCTTTCCTTGGCCACCTGCCAACTTTTCTAATTTAAAGCAACTGTGGGCTTGCTGTAAAACTCTTGCTGGAAGGAGCTTGTTGTACACTGTGGAGCAAGGAGCAAGCCTGTGCTCCAGACTGGTGTGGTGTGACAGAGTCCTAACCGGACTGGGGGCACAGCCTCCCCGAGGTAATGTTATATCATCTTTGGAAAGCATCATAGGCTAAACTGTCTCCTTCTTGGTAAAAGCACAGAGAAGAGGAAAAAATCATGCTGCTTTTGGCATGTAGTCGCCTCAGCATGGGATTTGGGAGGAGCAGCATCTGCCTCAGAATGCAGGAAGAAGTGACAGCCTCAAACACATAAAGTGCTCAGAGCTCCCAAGGGAACCTGGTCCCCACATTGGCCACAAGTCACCAGTCCTTGGTTTTGAGGCTTTGGGCACAGCTCCAGGGGCTTCCTCGAGGGCTTCCTCTACACTGTGATCCAGGGTGCCCCTATCACAGGGTGGCTGGGACACCCAAGCTGAGGGTCATGGCTGAGCACAACCACAAACTTCTTGATTTTGAAGAGTTTCAAACTTGGTGCTTTGGATAGTTTCAAAATACACTCCTGGCAATGATCCTACCTTCTGAGACTCTGTCAGTAATAGCGGCAGAGACTTGAGTAACAGAGACATGAATAACAGAGGCATGGTTTTAAAAGGCATCCACTTACTGGGCATGGCTCTGTTCTGCTTTGCTCAAATTGAGATAGTGAAGCATGTGTAGTGTTGTTCCTATAGGAGAGTTGCCCGTGCCCATGTCGAATTCCTCCTTTTTGCAAGGAATTTATTTCAACCAGTTATGGTTGACACACATGGTATGCATTTATGAGCTTACAGAAAAGGTCCCCTTTTGCTCTGCAGAGTAGCTAAAAGCAAGCAAACAAATAGACAAATGATAAAATATTGTGATTTGGGAAATTTCAGTCTCTGAGTTTCTCCATGGGTACCATAACAAACTTTTGCTTAAGACATGAGGGTCCTGAAAAGCCTACCCTAGGCTGTGCTCCAAATCTTCCAGCACTTTTGGAAATGCATCCAACTGACCTGCTGATGCTAAGCTGACATGAGGCTTATTGTGGCTGTGGGTAAGTGACTTTGGTTGTGTCAGCCATGTTTTCTTGTAAAACTAATGAAAGTGAAGATGGAAACATTAGGCTGAAATTTTCAGAGGTGTTTTATGCCCCTAAAAGAGGAAATGAATCTTCTGTGAAAAAGCAAGTCACTGCTGGAATGCCACTTGTGACATAGCTAAAGAAAGATCTTGTTTGTTTCAATGTTCTAATTTCCATGACACTGAAATATTAAGTAGTTCATATTTTAAGTTGACAATTAAAAACCAGAGTCCTGTGCATTCAAAAATGTAGATAAAATACTGTCTAGTTCTGGGATAAAGGGTTTAAGGAAACCAAATCTTTTTTTTTTCCTTTCTTCTAATGGAATTTCATTCCAGTGCTAAATGGTAATAACCAGGATATAGAAAACTCTGTTACAAAATCATATGGTACTGTGAAAACTTCAAAATATGATTTTACAAGTCTCAATTTTTCCGCAAAGTATTTCTATCAGAGTATTTTTATTTTACTCTATGGATCTGCTGGTGAACTTAGTTACTGGTGAGCAACAGCGAAAGTAGAAATAACATCCTATCATGTCACTTCAATATTCCTGTTTTATATCTTAATTTTCACTTAGTGGCATTAAGCATATCTTTTCAGGTACTGGCACCACTGGAAACTTTCCCCTGCATCCTTGTGGGTATTAAGAAGTTTTAAAGATTACCCAAAGATTATTGTCCTCATTCCCTCTGTTGATCTCTTTCTGATTCTGTTTAGGGAATGATGAGATGGTGCTTCCTCTTCGTGATGAGTCTTTCTGGGGGAAGCAAGGAATGTTGCCCATCACATTGGAAAAAAAGTCCCGTGTTTTCTAACAGTCTGTGGAGAAGACTGGTGGTAATTATGAACTTGGGATTTGTCACTGATTCATACCTAGCTCTGGGCTGGGAATCGTCCTCACTGCCGTTTACTTACTTGCCTCATAGGAATGTGACTAAAGCTAAATAGCCATTGGTGAAGTAGTAAATAAGATTAATTGCACTAATTTTATAGCAGCAATAATTAAAATCAAATATTTCTTCTAAAATGTTAACATTTTATGCTAACACTAAGACTGCCTGAATGGTTTTCTGCGGTCTGCAACACCAAGTTGAAGAACCAGCTGGAAGTTCCACTCTTAGGTTATAGGGAAGGAGGCTTAAGGGGGAAGATGCAGTTAAAGCTTTGTCAGAGGGACAAGGATGTGAGCTCCAACACAGCGAAAGTCTTAAAAGGGAGAAGTTGAATCCATTTCATCTGCTTACCAGACTTTCCAGACAAGAAGCAGGAGACAAGGGTAAAAGTAAAGGAGAAATTGTGAAGTGCTCTGCAAGCCCTGCAGGATTAAGTGTTCAACAGAAAACACAGGTTCAATTTTTTTGGAAGAAAGATTTTATTTTTATAGGGTTGTTCACTGGTGGCTGTGATACGCTCATTTTTAATCCCTCTGAAGTTACAATTCTAGGCAACTATGTCACATTTTAGCACTTCACCAGAACACTGATTTTCTTGCTTTTGGCTTTGTCTAGACACAGCTAAGGTAGGATCGAGGTGCCTGCTGCAGTAGCTGAACCAGGAACTGTAACCAGGAAGAGGTACAACAGAACAGCCAACAGAGGGGTTAGGAAAAAAGGAATCATTCATCTCAGGGAAATGTCGAAACGAAAGAAAATGCGTCTTGGCTCACCTGTGAGTGCAAGTCTTCATATGGTCCTGTGTGTGTGGACATTTGTTGCTTAACAGATTGTTGCATCTTGAAGACAAAACACATGAATGCTTGTAAGAGTTGCATGAGTTTACATGTGCTCGAAGGAATATAGTTGTCACATCCTGGACAAATTGTGGTCCTTAACCCTCTCATGTGGCAAGCAGCTGATAACTTTTCCTGGTAACCTCTTTAAGTTCCTTCTCTGAACAAAACATTTTAAGATGCAGCAGGTTTTAATAAGTATAAAGGATGTTTCCAACACAAGTATCTGAATGAACAATCAAACAAAATCCTTCCTCTGTGAACCACTAGGAGGTTGTTTTGTTGGCAGGAAGGAATTATGATGTTGTGTGATTAAAAAGAGAAGCATCCCTTGATGCTGGGATTTGGGATTTTCCTGTGCTGTGGCTGAATGCATTCATGTCCACGTAGTGCTCAGTTTGACTGCCAAGATGTGGGTGCAAAGGCTCAGGATTCATCTTGCCCCAATACTGAGAGAATGAGTAGGTATAAATGGCACAGTGCACTCTTGGATGTCACAAAGCTGCTAAAACCCAGAAGCCTAATTGTCCCCTCACACAGGAGACTGGCTTCATCCAGGTAAACAAAAATATGTCCTTGTCCAGAGGCCCTAAATGAGAAGAATAAGTTGTTACATAGAAGTAAGATGTCAAAACACATGAGAAGTGTTTGCTTGGTTTGATTTGCCATCATTGGGGGATTTTTTTATTGTTGTTGTTTGTTTCTTTCAGTTTGGTTTCAGTTTTTTTGATCACTAGTTCCTGTCATTTACACCTCAGTGGAAGAGGAAGGGATGGGAGATCTGCTTTTAAGGAGTACTGCTTTCATGATAAGTCCTGACCCATTTTAAGGGGTGTTGCTTTTGGATTGATGAGAAGCTCAATATGGCCTGGCAATGTGCCTTTGCAGCCCAGAAATCAGCATGACCAGCAGGTCAAGGGAGGTGATTGTATCCCTGTCTCTGGTCTGCTGTGAAACTGCACCTGGAGCTCTGCATCCACCTCCGGGGCCCACAACATATGAAGGAGATGGACCTGCCAGAGTCCAGAGGAGGGCTACAAAGCTGATCAGAGGAATGGAGCATCTCTACTATGAAGACAGGCTGAGAGAGTTGAGGTTGTTCAGCCTGTAGAAGAGAAGAGTCCAGGGAAAACTTATAGCACCTTCCAGTACCTAAAGAGGCCTACAAGAGAGCTGAGGAGGGACTTTATACAAGATATGTAGTGATAAGACAAGGGAGAATGTCTTTAAACTGACAGAGAGTAGGTTTAGGTACGATATTAGGAAGAAATTCTTCGCTGTGAGGGTGGTGAGGCACTGGCACAGGTTGCCCAGAGAAGCTGTGGATGCCCCATCCCTGGAGGTGTTCAAGACCAGGCTGGATGGGGCTCTAAGCAACCTGGTCTAGTGGGTGGCATCCCTGCCCATGGAAGGGCATTTGAATTAGATGACCTTTAAGGTCCCTTCCCAGCCAGACCATTTATAATTCTGTGATTCCCAGTTGGTGCATCCATCTGGAGATGCCTATCCAGTGAATGGCTGAAGGATGGGGATGGATCCATAGGAACAGCTCATGTCCAGATGACTGTGCAGGTGCTGGGGCTGCACACCTCAGGGAGGTAGCTATGTACTAATGGATTAACTACACATGCATTTTTTACCTATATGAGATGCAAAGTGCAATTCCAACAAGGCCCGTAATTTCTCAAAAAAGTGTAATTTATTCTAAGTCTGAATTTGTTAGAAAACACAGTCAAAATCTCATTTACCCAGTGAGATTACCTACCTAAAGATACCTCTGCTCTGCACCTCCATTCAGTCATTAGTCACCAGTGTAAAGCTAGCATGCTGAGTTTAAATCTTATCTGCTTGGAACAGCTTGGAACAACTCTGGTATACTTTCTGTTTTCAAATCAAATGTTGTTTGTGGCAAGCAGTACAGCACATTAAATTTCTCACCCTCCAGTGAGTCAGATCACTCCAGTGTTAGGGCATGGAGTCTTAATGGGGCAGAGCATTGCTGCTCCATTGCCCCCACTACACATTTGCAATTAAAATTGTAGTTGGAATTTCACTTCACATGCCTACACCTCCACATGATGAGAGTTTGTTCACCCCTCCTCCCCTCCCCTTTGCCTTCAACCACACTTTTCCAGCAAGAGTCTTAAATACCCAGACTTGCAAAGGTGTTTTAACACCTCAGTCCATCACTGAAAGCCAGTGAGATTTATAAGGCTCCTGAAAGGAGTGGTGGCTATTGTAAGCTGACAATACCTGCAAAAATCAATGCTTTGTATAGATCTTCTAGTTCGATTTCTGTCCATTAGTCTCTTTTCCCAAAGCAGAGAGAGTGGCCTCTGTATCAAATGCAGATCAAAGTATTTCTTCTCCCAAAGCTGGACACATGTGTTTCTCAGAAAGTGACAGGGTAATATCACTGGGCACAAGTTCTTCCTCAAAGTTACGACAAGGTCTACCTGTACATTTCTTGAGTGGGAGTTAGGATCTCACGTGGGCTGAGGTGAAGCTCCTTCGCAAGATTAGAGACGTTTCACTAAATACCCGGTTTTATTTCTCCTGAATCCCCGCAAACTGTTCATGATGGAAATAGAAATAAAATACACATCTGTCAGTTCATGACCCTTTCAGAGCAGTATTATTGTCTTTATCTCATATGTGGTTGTACAGATGTACCCTTCAGAGCCACCACAGCTTCCTCTGCATGAGGTCTCCACTTATCACTCTCCTTTATTTTCGTAAATAAAGAGAGAATAAGCTGCCAGTTTATCTTCTACTCATGTTAGCTAGATGGAATGAAAACATGCTTGGTATTCAAGATAGTGCAGAAATAATGGCTTGTATTTATTTCTCTCCTGCCAAGTGCAGTAGAGCAGCAACTAAAGATAAGCCTGAGAGTAACAGAAACCCATTAAAAATTAGCACACATACTGATTTGGGAGGATTTGGCAACCAAATACTTCCTCTGATCATTCTGAACAGTTTTCCCTTCCTAGGTGCACTGAGTTCGTCCAGGTGAGAAGGCAGGTTCTGCTGGCCCTGGGGTGCCAGCGGCCGGGCCCCTCTGCCATTACAGGCGTTCTCATCCATGCCCTGCTGGCACCAGTGGAGTTCCCACAGCCCTGCTTCTACTGGCATGCTGCGGGCAGGAATTCCCCAGCACTACCCACCAAAACGTTAAATCTTAGGCTTTAACTCAGTCATTGCAATGCAGGCCTGTTGGCACTGGAGACCACAAAGAGAGACCATGGCAGCACTCCTGTGCTCCTGCTAGGCTGTGTCCATTGCCCAGGACTTATGGGTACATACAGAGGTCATGTTTCTACAAGCCTCTCATTTAAAACCCTTATGAAGAAGAAAGCTGTAATCATACACAAAAGTTAACAACATTTCTCTGCTTGCACACATCAGTCTTAATTTACTTTAAATGTTGACACAAATCTATTCATCATTGCAAATGCAAACTATTTAGTTTTGTTCTCTTCTATTTCAACAGGATAGACCAGGAAAGGACTTTAATCCTGTTTTGTACTCCACAGTGCTATGCATGGTGGTCTTCAAGTCATAAAGAAAACATTACCATCTTGAACTACTTTCTAGTTTCCTTATTTTGTTTGTTCTAAGAGAAAGTTATCTGATTCATCATGCTTGGGTTATCTGGAAGCAGTCTGCAGTGTGCTTGCTGAGTGCTTTGACCTTTTCATATTCTGGAGTTGATTGGTTTGGCCATCCATCTTCTCCACTTGTTGAAACCCTCACTTAGCAAAGAAAGGCCAACATCCAAGTCTGTGTGAAAAATGTGATGCAAAAGGAATCAATTAAGAACAGGGCATATTTCGTAGTATTTCCCATAGATATTGAAGATTATGTAAAATTCGAAAAGTTGCCTGAGGTGCCTGGGCTTCACAATTGCTGACAAATTATGATGATATTACAATATTTTGATAAATCTTTTTTAGGAAAATAATAATCTTACGTGATCACATCACCCCCATACAAAGCAGTTAATTCCTGTTTCTCACAATGATCTAAGTTCTTCTGTTGGTCTCTCCAGTTTCCTTCTAACTACTTCACCAATTCTTTTAATTTAACACATCTAAACCCAAACTCCATATTTTCCTTGTCTAATCCTCTCTAACCTTTCATTTTTCCCCCAGAAATACGAATAGGGGAAAAAAGATCAAGATAAACAAGTTGATACAGAGTTAGGAATTTAATTACAGCCATCAGGCAAGTTTCTCCAGAGTATGCCCACTCCGTTGTGCCACGTACATGTTCAGATTTGTCACATTTCCAGCTCCAAACTCCTAAACAAGTGCGGGAGTCAGTGCTATGTTTATTTTAACACTGACATTGCTAGTGCTAGGAATGGGTACCAAAGCAGCCCCAGAAGCACAAGTGGGAATGAAGATATGCCCTTTCCAAACAAGGACACTGAGAACAGGACTAAAGAGCAACCAAATCTTGCATTCGCTCAGCAACCCTTGGATCCACAACTTCTCCACTGCAGCATGACACAGAGGGGTAGAAGATGTCCTTTGGCCATAGCCTGATGGTCAGGCACCCTCCTGAGCAGTAAGAGGGGTAGACTTGAACTCTCCCATGCTCTGGGTAGCTCTTAACCTGCATATAAAACTCCCCTGGACAAATGCTATTCAAAAAAGGCACCAAGTCCATGGATGTGAAGGGATGCATCTATTCTAATCATATTTTACAAGGAGAGAATCCTTCAAAAGTAAAGGAAATGCAGAGTACATCACAAACCTCTAAAAAATGGGGCTTATGGAATTGGCCTTGAGCATACATGAAAAAACTCACTGTAAAAGAAATTCAAACGCCAAAAAGGTGAATTTTTAAGTGTACATGCAAAACGATTTATGCTGAAATGTTGGCAGACCTGTCCAGACAGAAATACAACATTTGGATGAGTCTCAGCAGTTACCCAGTCTCAAAACTCATGATGAAGCTCTAGCAGTTAGTCATTACAAAAAAAAGAATTGGATAAGAAAAGGGTGTATACCTCCAAGAACGACAGGAATTGTACTGAATTAATGAAATGTATAACCAGGAAGACAAAAGCATTTAAAAAAACGCTATTACTTTATCTGCTGAGAGTGGTTCGTATGAATGGCAAAACTGAAAAAGTCTCTTACCTGCACAGGGACAGCTTTTCTACATAATTCAGAAAATGTCCTGCCTTCCAACCCATCCCATGTGTCCCTTGATCCATGAATTTCCCAGGCAGAAAGGGCAGCTGCCAAGTGCAGCTCGGGGCTCATGCCGTGAGACAGACTTTAGAACTATCTTCAGAATCCAGCAAATATCAGCCTTGCGTACGAGGCACCATATGGTTCTCCCTGACTGCACATACAGCTGGCTTGGGTTTGAAGAAAGCATTATCTGACACCCTTCTGAAAATGATTTGGGGGTTACTCCAGGATAAAATGACAACTGCTCAAGAAAACCGAGCACTACATATGGATACCCATGTATATTCATTTCTGCTGTTCCTTCTCTGGCTGTCTGATAGACTATCCTTCCGGCTGCTAAACTGCTATCAGAGGGTGGCATTTCTTTTTTAAAATGCTCTTTAATTTAATGGAAAGAGGATTCTTTTAATTTTTAATTGACACCTTCACTCAAATCTTAGACAAAGCTAATGCAGAAAGGTTGAAGCTTCATTAATTACAGATGGCCCCATTGTACAGCAGTGGAGCAGGATGCAGCCTGTGCTACCAGCAGATACTTAACTGAAAGGATTCACCATTAAAAAAATCATTTATGCTCAGCCTCTTTGGAAAGTCTGGAAAGATCCATGACATAAAATTTCTGTTTATAAAACTTTATTGTCTACAGATATCTTTACAAGTGAGTAGACTGCTGACTCTACACATTTCCTGACCTCTACGAGTTCTCTGACACTAATGGTAACAAAATATAGCTGGTAATTTTCTGTAATGAAAATTCTGATTCAGAACAAACAAATTACTGCAGTCACGATTAGCTTGACTACTTAAACCTGCTGAGGAAGCGCAACAGCAGTGACCAGAATGAGCAATTTGTCTTAAAAAGCTGGAACACTTATTTTTGATTAGCAGAAAAATTTGTCTGTTATGCATTCAGAGATATACCAGAAGGACCAGAAATTTAAGTTGGTAACTTCAACAGGCACAGCTGAAGGTTTTAATGCTTATTCTAAATCCTCAAGGTGTGCTGCCGTGGTGGACACTTACTGCTGTCTTTGTGCAACTGAGTAGAGTTACTAACAGAAGACTGGGGATCAGGTCGTGACAGCCCATGCACATACGGTTTCCAAATACACAGGCATTGGGGAACCAGCTATCACATGGTACAATCCAAAAGACAGACTGACCTTATCTGGCAGTTCCCTGCTGCCCCTCAGCACCCTGTCCTGCTCAGCTGCGTGCTCCTCCTGCTGGTCCTCCCACTTGCTGGACATCTCGCTGGGCAGATTCAGCCCATTAACCTGGCACTTCCAGCATGAGGTTAGATCTTTCATTTGCCTAATTAACAAGCTGAAAGAGTCACTGGAGGACTCAGAGTACATCAAAGGTGGTGAAAAGGGCTGTGACAGAGCAGGGATGGAGGGACTCCCTGCAGCAGGATGCTGTAGGGAGGTGCCCACCCATGTCAGGCAGCACATTAGACCTGGGTGGCTGAATATGTTGCCACCCCCTGGCATCACCACCTGTTTCTCTGCAGGCTGCCTAGCCCAGAGCAAATGATAGTGGCCTATGCTGGGTTGTATGAGATACGGCAGTTCATGTTTCAGTCCAGTTCAGGTCCAGTTTTCAGGAATGTGGCTGGAGGCAGTGATACTGCAACTACTCGCTGAGACAGGGAGTGCACAAACTTTCCCAGGTACTGGGGTTTGATTTAAGTTTGCAGGATATATTTCATTGAATTAAAGAAACAGAGACTAGAATCTACTAGTCTTCATTCTAGGTTTTTATTGGAATGCCTCAAGCAGCAGATACTTCAATCTTACAGCTGCCTCCTGTGGTTCTGTGGCTCAGCATCCCTCTCTGTGGGTGAGATGGAGGCTGCCCAGCCTGGCTGCTGGAGCACTGAACTGGGAGAAAGATCTTGGAAACTCTGCTCCCTCCTACCCCACTGCTCTCACAGCAAAGCTTGGTGCTTGGGTAAAGCAAAGCATGGTGAGCTGGAGAGCAGGTGCTGAAGCAGCAGTGGGGAGCAACCCAAAACTGGCTGGTGGCGTGATGTGGTTTCAGCCAGGCCAAAGGAACAGCAGTCCATAGGTGTGGTCAAGCGGTGTTTATGGAAAAAGGAGCAGGAAGGGGAGGAGTGCTAATGCTTTCCTTGCTGCTGCCAGGAACAAGGGCCTCTGCAGCTTCACTGCCCAGGGACGGGACACTGCCAGAGGCTGAGTCCTCCCCACTCTGTCATAACCCAGCTCCCCAGCTCGGCCTTCACTGCTTGGGAATGAAGGTACAAATATAATATGAAAAACAGCAAGGAATCTGGAAAATGATGGAACACAGCAGAAGCTGGAGTGGTAACAAGCCCAGAAAGCTGCAAAGACCATCACTGCCATGCCCTGTTCCCAGCTAAGGCTGAAGGCTGTTTATCTACCTCACCTCAGCAAGGAGAAGAACATGCAGCATTAGATTAAAAAACTTGTCTGTGTTTGGATATGGAAGTCTAAAAGGAAAAATCCAGTCTTAAGTACCCTTATTTTTTTATCCTTGTGTGTCTATGTTTCCTAACCCATTGCTAATTCAGACCATCTATAGTGAATAAACAGATCAGTATTCTGGAATGTGGTTTTAATTACAGTCTTGTTTCTTTCTAATGATGAAAAATGAGGATATCTTTTCTTGTGTCCCAAGTGACCTGTTTTCTGCAGGGTTTCTATTTTAAAAGTTTCCAAAGATCTTTCTTTTCTTGTTCCAAAATGTCCCCATTCTCCACCCATTATATTTTCTGGACATCATTTTAACTCCACAGCAACTAATTGTGCTGTGAATATATTATCCTCACAGATATGAGAGAAACCTCTAATTTCCGCAGTGCTGTTTTCCAAAGTTTCTTGAAGTTTCCTAAGTGACTCCAGCCAAACAACCCAGGAGCATTAGTGCTGCAAAGGAAAAGAATTACATCATTAGGAATTGCTAAGAAATCATGGGCTAAATCTCTTTTTTCAGTAATGTGTCTTTGTGCCTATTTGTGGCATTTAAAAGGGCTCATTAAAGGTTGCTCTGCTAGCACAGAAGTACCTGAGTGGACTCACACATAACAGGCTCATCTGTGAGAGACACAATTACTTTGGCTCCCAAATGGCCCCAAATACAGAGAGAACGACCGTGGCTTTAATGATCATTCTTTGATACCCTCTCTGTCACTAAAAGCCTGTCCTTCCAGTGAGAGTGGAACACCTGAAAACTGGAGCGACTTTTATAGAGTATTTTTGCTATTTTTAGTGGACCTTTTAAACAGCAACCCCCACCTGGACAGGATGTTACCCTGCCCATGTCCCGCTGCTGGTGAAGCCAGCGGGGGGAATCCCTGTGGCATCAGGGGCATGTGAGCTGGGAGGCAGGGAGAAAGGAATCCCACTGTGCCCAGGTGTGCACTTCCCTGGACTTGCTCAGCCATCCAGAGCCAGCACCACAGCACATGGCACCAAAGCCAGAGGCTATCATGCTGAGGGACAGGCTACTCCCATTCCCAGGTCCCCTCCTGATGCCGGTGTGGAGTGCAAGGAGAAAGAGTAACTTTTAGATGGGTTGAGGTATCAAATGGGTTTGAACAGCACTTGAAAGAAAGAGGTAAAATTTTTCCCATAACTTCTTGGTTAAAATTAGTATTTTTTTCCCCTTCAATGCACCAAGGAACTCTAAACAAAGGCAGCATGGCTTGACCTTTCTGCTTGTATACCAGCACATACATAAAGAGGTAACTCTCTTTCTGACCACTTCCCTCCATTTTCCACATAAGCTAAACTACTCTTTCCACATCTCTGTGCTAGAATTTGTGTGTGTGTGGTTTTTACCCACAAACAAGGAATCTGCTATTTTAAAACATCCTTATTTGATGCCTTTCAGTATGGGGTTAAAAAGTCTAGATAATAGTTTTGCAGCTCATGGATTGTTTTGATTTAGTTGCCAGTTGGGAGAAAAACTTGGCTAAGCTGCTTTCAAATACTTCATTTGGTTTTCTTTTTTAAAAAAAAAAAACCTGAAATTAAATGGAGGAAAGTGGAAGAGCTGCTTTGAATTGGAGAGAAATATTAATTTTTTGAATACTGATATTAAAAGGCAATGAATCAAAAAAATGTGACTGTCATGAAGTGTGGGAGACAACTCGTTCCTCTGTTTCAGAATATCTGAATCCATCCCTCCCTCCAGGAAAATATCCTGATGTTCAGCTGTGAGAATATTCTTGGGTGGATCCTCTGAGTCTTGCTGACATAAGTTCAGCTTTACAGACTAGGTAAAGAGAAGATTATTTTATCATTGAGAGGGTGAGGACACTCCCCAGTGAGGGGGGAGGCTCCAAATCCCAGCCTCTCTCCCCATGACTCAAAGCAAAATCTCAGTATGAGTTCACAAATTCACATTTGGTGCTTCTAAATTATTTTATTTCAAGAGTAAGTTATTTGTTCCCCTTGCCCCTCCTCAAAGAAAAGGCGTAGGAAATAGAACAGTCCACTTAGCTGTACTCCAGAAAACCCATCTCTTACCTTGTTTGCGGCTTTTAAACTTTTAGGAAAAGAGAAAAAAAAGGTGATGTAAAAGCAACATTGCTATTGTCACGGTTGGATTCCATAGGGAGAAATGATCGAATCACTGCTCCCAAGTCACTCACTGAGAGGAGTGTCTGCTGCTGAGCAATGGGGGAAAGACCCTCTGCAGCAGACGTGCTGCATCAGGGAAGGGAAGGTCTGGGCTGCTGTGCTCAGGGCAGGGGCGTGCGAAGATATGAAGATGTGGGGGATGCAGGGATGTGAGGAGGTGATAGCCTCCTTCCTGATGTGGAAAATCCTCACAGCTCCACAGGTCCACAGACACATCTGCCCTGTGTGCCTAAGGCTGTCTGGTTCCCTCTGCAGCCTCAGTCCCCACAGCTGCCGTCCAACCAACTTTTCCTGCGAAGGAATTAAACCCAACCGCATTAGAAAACAAAACAAACAAAACAAAACAAACAAAACAAACAAAGAAACAAACAAAACTAGCAGAAAACTGGTTGTGCTTGTTGCAGCTCGTGTGTTGCCCCAGACGAGCAGGGTTTAGGAACATGTCTATGCTCCATCCTTAAGGAAGGCGAGTTTCCCGAGCCAGCTGCGGGCACAGCGCCGGTCCCTGTGCGGGGCTGGAGGGGCTCTGCGGTACCTGTGCGCTCCGGTCACTGCCCAGACGCAGAGAAGTCTTTACAAAGGGTTGAAATGTAAAGTCCTCCCGCATTCCCATGCAGGGTGAACAAGGCAAATCACAGGGAACTTTTTTTCTCTAAGACAAGTCAAAGGACCTTCCATGCCCGGAGGCGAGAGTTGCCCAGCCCCAGAAAGCCCAAGGTTCTCTCGTTTTCTGCCTCTTATTGCCCTCTGGTGGCACTTGTGAAAATGCCATCACGGTTGTTTGTCCCTGGGACCGCCGTTCAGTTCCCCCATTGCTTCAGTTCTTTGTGTCCTTCTTTCACACTTTACCTCCAGCGTGTTTCACGGCGTCGCAGATTGAGCAGCCTCAGACTGGTGATGCTATAACATAATTGCTTGGTTACCGAGCTCTTCTGAAAGCTCCTCCTTCATCGGCAGGGATTTTGGTACCGAGGTTTCACCCACCTAACCTGCTCAGGGTGGACACATCTGCAAAGACACTGAATTGCATCAGGTCAGAACGGGCCCTTCTTGGTTTAACACAGCCTTTAGGGCACCCTTTGAGCATCATATCCCAGTGGGCAGGCTTCAATGTCCCCCCAATATTCCAATTACATGTTTCTGTCCAAGAAAAGTTTAATGTTTTTTTCTGAAGCCAGAACAATAGTGAACTGTTTTCTCCAGGACATCAGTGAAAATGGATGGAGCTGATCTGCCCTAAAACAAGCTTAGCTTTACAGTTTTTTGGCATAACTTTTGTGCATTTGGAAGGACCAAGACTCGGAGTCAGCTCCACTGAAAAAAGAGGCAAGCGTCTTTTATTAGGGGTATAACTTAAAGCATAGAGATCTTTCATATTAAATAAAAGAATGAACCCTCCTCGTCTACAATTTATCTAAATTTGGAAAGCATCCACTTTTTTAGTAAACTTGACTGAATATGGGAAATACCCCTCCAAAACCAGACTGTCCACACAGCTGGTACGAGGGTTTGCTGTAGGAGGGAAGGATGCAGGGTGTCAGGGTGAGGCTGCACCACGTGGGACAGAGATGGCTGGCTGTGAAAGAAGAGACCCAGAGCCTCTCAATCCCATAGTCCCCCTGCATGCCACATGGAGTATGAGCTCTTCTGCCTCCTGTTACAAAAGGTATCTTGGCTGTCAAATATTTATCTCACCAGTTGTGCCCTGAGGCCACGTCTTCGCCAGCTGAACTCTGAGTGCAGTGTTGACTTCGCTCCCTCTGCACATGGCATTGCCTTTGCTGGAGAGGGTGCAGAACCTCCAGCAAGTCATTTTGATGAGACTTAGATTCTACAGCAGAGGAAACTTCAGTGCTAACTGTACTAAAGGTCATGAAAAGCAGGGACCCAAGTAAACCTTGCAAGTAAAGCTGGCGTGGGGTCCTTTCTTTTCTGCAGCTGGCAGCCAAACTACCTTGATGCACCAACACTACCTTCTGCTTTCATGGCTGAGTAGCAGACCTGGTCTGTAAATAATACAAGATAAGAGAGCATAAAAAGGATGATTTACTGGGTTTCCAGTCTGAACCACTGAACCCAGCTGTTCCCAAACTCAGAGAAGTTCTTTCACAGAGGTTTAAAAATAATTGCCTCTGAACGAGAATTCGGAGCTAACAACAAACAGACAAACAAACCAACAAACCCAAAAGAAAAGCAGAGCTCAGATCTGAACCCTGCTTTTTGCCAGGACAGAAGTGAGACAAGCAAAGCCAAACTAGCATTTCAGAGTCTCCTGCTGTTGGCAATATCTTCTACACTTACAGGCCTCAGGGACTGCCTCAGGTCAGAGTGAGTAAAGTACATTAATGTGCTCTTCTGGTGGAAAGCCTTCAGTCCCTGGGGCTGTGTGAAGCCAAAAGAAAGGACCAGGGAGCTCACAAATGCCTGCAAGGATCAAGAGGCATCTGCTGGGCTGGGAGAAGGAAGCAAGTCAAAGTTGCAGAGGAAGGAAAAGAGACATCTTGAAAGGGATTTAATGTGCAGAGAAGGCAGCAGAGCTAAGCCCAGGCAGTGAATCCTCTGATGCAGTAAGAAACAGGAAAATACATCCATCCATATTCCTTAACACTGCAAACTAGTCTGGTAATTAATTCCTCATTATGGAAATGGATATGACAACAGAATGAGCTTTGACTAATAAAAAAAGATAAAGAACTGGTCTTAGCAACACTGTTGAAGTGGCTGAAGGATGGTTCTGAGCATGCCATTGGATGCTCAGGCACTGGCTGGCCACATCACAGTGCCTTGAATGCAGGTAAAAGGAGAAGAACTTTATCTTTTGGGCATCTCCCTGGGGATTTGATTGTGGTTTTATCTGATGAACCACAGGGCCAGGTTTGTGGAATGGGGAAATTTTATACAGCATCATCTAGAAGATGCCTTTTTTAAAAAACAAGGTAAGAAGAAAGCCAGGATCTTTGGTAATTTTTGTCTTGTT
>VZTD01003639.1:739951-768110 GCA_013397725.1 Rhagologus leucostigma | reverse complement strand
TTTTTTTTTTTTTTTTCAAAGCCCTTGCAATCAAATACATTCATCTCCCATTTTGTTAGCATCTCCATTTATTTTTTTGAGATCTGCAATGCTAATCTCCCGTGGTATTTGCAATAGCAGCTGCATGGCACACGTCTGTCCTGCTGCTGAAGGCTAAGATGTAATTTGGCTTGTCATTTTACTCCAAGAATGGTCTTAATGTTTCACGTTTATTTTTAAATGTTTCACTTTGAGCTTTTGAATGTTTCACTCTTTATTTTTGGATATACAATTATGGGAATCCAATACCTGTTCAATCACCTGCCAGCACCTAAAAAATCTCCTGAGTGGGATCAAATACACATTTTACTTCAGCAACATCAAGCTTCCAGAACTCTGTTGCAGTTTTTTCTTACAAAAATTTGAATTAGTAACATAATATAGAAAATTCAATAATCGACTTATTTTTGGAAGTGAAATTTCAGGTAGCTATTATAGCTAATTACTGAAAAAAACCCCAACAATTTGACCTCAAGATACATAATTTAAAAAATCAAATCTCTAAATGCATAACAAGAATGTTATCTGCCTTTTGAGATGAAAGCAGTAAGATGGAAGAAGCAATATGGTTATCAGTTTACTGCCCATTTGCAATAACTGAAATGCCATTTTTAAACTACAAAATGCTAGTGTTGTGAAGCTGGGCAGCACTGTCCTCGCACTATAAATGGGGTGAATTAGGTGCTGCTGAGGTTATTTCCATATAGACCTAGCTCGTGGGCAGGCACAGGGAGTGGGGACACAAAGGCTCAGGGAGGGAAGCTGGGACTGGGCTGCAGAGGAAGGAGACAGGAAACAGATGCAGAAGAGACTTTTTTTTACTGGTGTGCAGGATTAAAGCAGCCATATGCAGGCTGGGGAGTTGGGTGCTGATGTACCCACCACAGTACCCAAATACTTAACAGCCATTAATCTATTTTTCCTCAGGACATCTCCTGTGGGAGCACAGTGCTGCTATCCTTATTTTACAAATGAGCAACAACAGAGGGAAGAAGTTTCACCTGCAGGGTCCATCTGCTCCCCATCACTCCCACCATGGCCACTTCGGTGCTGGTCTGCTGGGGGAAGGCTGGTGTGGTGTCCTACCACCCCTGGGAAGAGGACAGGGAAATGAGGGGGGCTGAGCACAAGACCTGATGGGCACAGCAGTCATCTAACAGCCTGGAGCATCCAGAAAACAGTTTGCAATAGTAGGACTACAGTTGGGTTGAGCCACCCTGCACTGCTGGGAGATCTGTAGGATCACCAAGTGACAGGAGTCTCACAGTTCTCAGCCTGAACTGTGATTATGTTCAGATTTATACCAGTTTCTTCCTTTCTTTGTTTTGGTCTGTTGATGGGGTTTTCTGAAGCTCCACAATAGTGGAACTATTGTGTGGTATTTGTCTGAGACAATGGTGAAAAATGTAGCACTTGTGAGCATAAAACTACCTTAGCATTTAGCTTATAATAGTGATGGAATTAATTAGCACGTGTAAAAGCCATTCAGTTAAAACATATAAAGAAGTACACCCCAAACACATCCTCTGTAGATCCTAGAAGGATCTTTTATTAGTATAGTGAAAGCAGTGTTCCAGTATCTTTAATTTTTGCAACTGACAGGCTATTTTATGTTCAAAATAAATAAATCAAAACTAGAGAAGTGTTGTGCAGAGGTGAAAGCTCAGGTTTTGCAGCAACAGCCTGAGGTTTGTGGCATGATTGCAGACACTCTGCATCTGCAGAGCTAAACACAGCTCAGAGCTGCAGAAAATTTAAGGATGTTGTTTTTATTTTGAATCATTCTTTTGTTTAGTCTTTGAAGTGAATGTTACTCCAGAAAAAGGCAGGTATTTATCAAAAGAGGTGTCTGATTTTCAGCAGTAGATGTGCAGACCTATGCTGTGCATTTCATTTTTGTGTTGAGGGTTTATAGTAACTGCTTTGGTAGGACATGCCTGGAATATGTGATCAAATCGTTAGCAGACCCAATTTAAAAGTGTTCTGCGTCATTCTTTTGTCTCTCTCACTCATCTGGTCATTTGGAAAGCTTTCATTTGCACATTTACAAGTAGTTTAAGGGGTTTTTTTCCTTGTCTATGATCTCCCCAAACTAGATCTGATTATTGCTACTTATATTTGATTTAGGCTATGATTATAACAAGAGCACTTCCAAACATGCAAAATTCATGAATTCAGCTATTCCCAACCCCAGATGATAAAATGTTAAATACAATATATGTGAGAGTCTTCATTTCCTTCTAGCTTTTGAATCTTTCAGATGAAATCAGCCCATATTTTCAAGCTTTTCTGTATAGCCAGGAGTGCTAAAGGCTTTCTATCCTCCAGCCCAATTTGTTCTCAGTTTTCGAGCACAAATGCACACAGAAAAGAATAGGCCACTCAAAAGTTGCTAAAAATCTTCGTGAACTGTCTGCAATCTCCAAGTAGTGCCGGAAAATAACACTATAAAAACTGTTACTAAATAACAGCAGATTAGAAGCTGTGTAAAAATATTCACATCCCAAAGCCAAACACAGTAAACTCACTGTTTGGGCAGAGAAATTTTTGGCATCGTTACTGAAAATCAGCTTTGCTACACCAAAAAAAGAAAGAGGAAACTAATTTCCCTATTGGATTCTTTCCTGCTTGTCAGAAAATTATATGAGGATGTGCTTTGCAGGTGTAGCAGCTAAAGCTTTGGTAAATTAAACAAACTGTTGGGTTAAAGCAAATTCATTCTGCAAAAACAGGAACTGCAGTGGTTTCTGTTTCTGCCTCACAAACCCAAAATGGGAGCACAAAAAATATTGTCTCAGAAACTCAAAATGGGAGTACAATGTGTTCTCACATGAAGGCTTGGAAATGGTGCATCCCTCTGAAAGACATGAGTGCAGTGTTAGGCTGGAGTATGGCACACGGATGGGGGCACACACACATGAAATACCCCAATTTATTTTTTGCTGCTCCAAGCTGGCTTTTAATTCAAACATAATTTATGAGGACTGAGGATAAGCTTTAAAACTGACAGGCTGTTGAATCCTGAGACATTTCCACCCACTCTGTTTCCACTGCATAAATCAAAGCCTGCCTTTGTTCAGCAGTGGTATTGTAGCAATGTCTATGGGTTCAGAGCAGTGATTGAGTTATCTTTGAGTAGCTGCCCTGCAAAAAAATAAAGATTAAAATCCTCTGGAGTGGAAAGTTCGTGTGCCATGTGCCTAGTTCAACAGGCACCATGCAGAGCTGCAGGCACGACTGATGCCCCCATTGTACCAAAACAAAACTGGTCCACCTGCAGCTATAGAGCTAGGGAAGGATCAGGCAACAAACAGCACACTCACCAGCAAGTTGTAGTGGCTATACATAACCTGTAGATAAAAAGTCTGTGGTAAAAAAGTGGGTATCTATGTACAGCACAGAATAACACTAAAATGAGGGCTCTGCAAAATATGAGGCAAGACTGTTGGCCTGTAACTGGCTGGTTGGACAGCTGGCACTTCTCAGAGGGCATCGCAGCAGCATCAAGGTTTTGTGGGGCAGGCAAAGGATCAGACATGCAGCTATGATGGGGGGGCTCTTTCTCCTTTTCTTCCTGAACAGGAGAAGCTGCCTGGGGAAAATACAAACATGTTTGAGAGAAAAAAGGGGACAAGCAGTAAGGAAGGTCAGTATTGCTGCAGGGCCAAGGGCTGGGCTTGGTGCAGCATGGGAGTCATGGCAGGGAGAGCGACTGAGACTATCTGCACTGCAAGGGATACAGTGGCTCTGCAGAGCCCCTCCTGCCACTCTGGAGGCAGCTTTATCTGGGAATAAACCAGATCTCCGAGGCAGGGCAAGTAATCCAATAACTGCAAGATGAATTACATGATGAACTATGACAGTTATTATGTTTGTAGTATATGTACTTCCATTATAGCTAAATTAATTGAGGTAGCTGTATGATATGAGCAGGGGTCTCAGGAATTAACCTAATCATTCAGATGTGACCTCTCTCTCTAATGCTCAGAAATTAGCAATACATCATTTGTTCTTCTAAGATCTGTGGTATCTTAATCTCTGTCAGTGCTTACAAAAAGCAATTGTAATTGTGCAGAATAAGCAAAAGGGATGGATAACACTATTCAGACCAGAACTGTGGTGGCATCACTTGACTCTCAACAGATTTTGGTTTAAAGAGCTGAAAGGTTCTTCTCCTTTTCTCTTTCCCCCTTTCTATAACTCATCAGCTTCTCAGAGCTGCCAGCACAACCACATGTATGAGCTAGTTCTCAAAATGACATGCATTAGAAAAGCTCGTGGTGTGATTCTTGTGGTGTCCTACGCAGGGCCGGGAGTTGGACTCAGTCCTGATGTGTTCCTTCCTACTCAACACATTCTGTGAACCTACGATTTTAGTGCTAAAAGTCACCCAGCCACACCGTCTTGTTGGGAGACCTGAGGATGATGAGTCACCCTGCGGCTGGCCTTGGCTCCAGCCTGGGCACCATCCCTTGCCCCAGGCGCTCCTCAGCTGCTCTGCATGGTGCAGGGCCCGGCACAGGTCCCTCATCAGCACTGGTGCTGGGACCAACCCATGTCTCTGGGAGTGCACATGTCTCATGCAAGCACAGCCGTGTGTCTGGGAGGTGGTTGGGTGTGGTTGGGTAGCAAACCCATGTTGGTCTGGGCTGGCGACATCATCTGGTGATAGCCAGCAGGGTGGACAGGGAGGATCAGGAGTTCTAGAATCACAACAACACACCGAATTGCATTTGCTCTCCAGGGAAACCAGTGCAGTCAAAAATAGAGATTTCCCAAACAGCCTGCTCAGCAGCAGGGCTATTGGAGCCATGACTGGTGCGTGAGTGATGTTCAGCTGTCTCAAGAGAGTGTGTGGAGGGAAGAGTCATTACAGGGTGAGCATCAGGTGTAAGGCTGTGTGTGTGTGTGTGTGTGTGTGTGTGTATGTGTGCATAGGTGGAGGTAGGTACCACCCATTCTCCAGCACAGCTCAGTGAAAGGGCTCGGTGTGAGACACTTGCCTGTACAAACCTCTTTATGGTGGGGTTGGTCTGATGAGGTGGCAGTGCTGATGCAAAAAGGAGAGGCTGAAATATTGAGGATCCTGAGGAATGTTGCTGTCCTGTCCAGGAATGGAGATGCACCCAGCCTATGGCAGCAAACCAAAAGAAATCTGCTTTTCTGTGCACTGGAATTTTCCTGAGCTAGAGATCTCAGTTTGGTTTTATAACCAGGCAGATATCAGTAACCTACATCTCACTAAAGAAAGGATTTATCTTCTCTTTTAAAAGGTTCTCTATATTTTTATCCAGGAGCTGAAGTAGGCAGAATGAAATCAGCAAGAAAGAAAACAGCAAGAGAGAAAAATGGCAATTCTGGAGAAATGCTACAAGAGCTTTTCCTCAGTGCAAGCTTGCTTTTTTCCCGTGCTCTTTTGCTTCTGCATCCGGTTGCCTGACTCTGTGTCTCTTCAGTGTATTTCAGAAATAAAAGCTGTCACAATATTTCCTCTCCAAGTGCCACTGTATGTTAGGTTTCAGCTCATGACAGGTGAATGCAATACCAGCTCCATCAGATGCGTACAAACGTGAAAGCTTTAAAATGGCTCCACGGGCCACAGGCCCACTTGGCCATGCTGTGTCACCAGGGACAGGTGTCTTTTCAAAGGTTCACTTTTAAAAAGAGAGACTGATCCTGGTGGTGACATACTTAAAACTGCTGAGTGATGTTTTTAGGAGCCAGGCAGGGAATGCTGCCCCAAACCTGCATCTGCAGGGCAGGGAAAGGGGCTGAAGCTCCTCCTCCAAAAATTGTGTCAAATCACAGGTATCTTAGCTGAACTGTATTTTCAAATACTTTAATCCCTTTCTTGGAGGCAAAGTCAAATCTTCCCTCCATGGCTTTGATCTCAGCTGCTTTTCTGGGGTGTTGGCTGGGAAACATGAGCAAAGGTGGGGGGAGATGCTGTCCCTGCAGTGGGGAGCTGGAGCAGTCTGGGTTTTCTCCCTGCGGCCCTATAATACATTTCCTGCTTTCCATATATCCATAAAATCTTTTTACGCTTGCAGGAAAAGTAATGTTAAAAAGAATGATTCCTTTTTGTTAGCATGAACCCACAGAATTCTGGCTGTTTTGCTAGCAATGGTAGTATGTCTATCTGATGGTACCACAATTTATCCATCTTGGCCGATTTAATTTTCTGTTTTAATATTGTCTGTGGCTTTGTTTGCACTTGAGGATTTTTCTAAGTAACAAATTATATTTAAAGGCTGAAATGCTTACTGAAAGGTCTGTAATTCTACCCGATACATCCTTCCTGCCACAGAGGAGCTGCAGAAGAGGTGTCATAAATGTTGATGGCCAACATTGGGATGGACCCAGCTCCCACCACAGGATGGGGGACTTTGTCCTTGGTTTTAGCAAACCCCATCTGGCCTGATGCTCTTCTGCTTTTAGCATGCAGGGCACTAGCAAAATACACATAGGACCTTTTCCTGACAATGCCATTTGTTCTGCAGTGACTGAAGATGCTGTAACACAAGGGCAGCCAGCGGGGCAGGGCGGGACGGGGCTCTCTGTCCACCAGGAGATGGCAGTGCATATACTGAGTTTGGGGCTTTTTCCCCTTTATTTCTCTTTTACAGTCTCCCTGAAAAAAAATTGGTCTTTTGAGGACAAGAGAGCTGTAACACTCTCATTTCTGCTTTTTTCTCATTCCTCGCATTTACATCCTTCTCACACCTCCCTCTGCAGCACAAAGCCCCCCACCTCCACACCTACTAGTCACCTTCCCAGTCCCAGTGGCTCAGCCCTACAGACAGGAACAAAGCAGTGTCACAGACGATGAACACTAATACTGGAGGACGAAAAAGAAGAGGGGGTGACCCATTTTGAAGCTGGCAGGCAGTGTGTGCACAGGCTGCTGTGCATCCAGTGCACAGCCTTGATCCCAGCGGTTTCCTGCTCATGCTTTCTTTAAAGTAAAAATATGCACTTGTAGGAAAATTGAATTGACATTTAGCTTCTCGATTTCATCCCTGACGTTCTCAGCTGGCCAGAGGATGGCAGGAGACACAGTTCCTTGCCTGTGTCAAGCCTGTGTGCCTTTGGGCCATATAACTCACAGCACTCAAGTCTCCTGCTAAGGACTCTGATAATTTCTGGTGCAATGTCTTCCATCAGAGAGCTTCCAAAAAGGGTACATTAACATACAAAGTCCCATAGATTTTGGGAGGACAGAATGAGACAATAGCTCAGAAAGGGACAGTTTTTTGCACCTGCCCTGCCAGCAATGCTCCCGTAGCAAAGTTCTTGTGTTCACGCTTCCCTCACCATTTTGGAGCAGACCCTCAGGAGTTTTGTGCCTTCTGCACTCAATGATGAGAGGCAGACAGGGCTGTTCAATGAATTGCAAACAGATTCAAATGCCACAGCAGAAAAGGTGGAGGTTTTTTTGGAGGTAGTGCCATAAATAAAGAGACTCCAAGTCCCTGTTTCACACAGTGCTCCAAGAATTTTCTCCTGAACCTGAAATGCCCCAGTTTTTAATTTCTCCTATCAAAATTTTTTTCTAAATAATTACAGAGTGTTAAAAATGGATTGCTGTACCCAGGGGAATTTGCTTTTGTTTGCCAGGAACAAATAGGCCAAGAGAATGTGCGCTCAGCATCACGAGTGGTATTTGAAGGAACGAGCAAAGTCATAAGCCTATAGACATCACCAGAGATGCTCTTTTTTCAAAGTGAATTTTTATTGCACATTGTCAGGGTTTCAGGAGACACTCCTGCACATTGCGCTCATGGGGGCTGGGGGAAAAGGAGGAATCTCCTCATCTGAGAGCAATGCACATGCTGCTGTTGACACAGAGGAATTTTTATTAGTCTTTCTGGAAGTGACCTCTTCAAAACTATTTTTTTGCTTCTTAAGACGCCACTTCCAAACAAGCACTGGCTTTTGATTACAACAGTCACGTTCACAACTGTTTGCACTTCAGTGGCATTACTGTGCCTCCTCTGATAATCCCTGAGCCCTGAGCAAACACAAACCTGGAAATGTTCAAAGCATCCTGCTGCCATCAGTATCTCTGCAAATTGTTTTTCACTTTTAGAGAATCCTTCTTGCATTATGTGTTCCTGAACAATCTGTTTCCTACTGTAATGTGATGCCAGGTGGTAGGAAGATGAAAGATGGACTAAGCACACCTAGTTTCCTCTAGGAAAAAGGAAAAACTGGCCAAAACCTACACCCCCTAGGAGAAGTTCAAGACATGCTGATTTCCCTGTGGGTTTGCCAGGCTGAACCTCCCCAGCCATATGCATGTGTAGGGCTTGCTGAAGCCGGGAACTGGATGGAGGCTCTACAAGAAGTAAGGTCATGCAGTAGTTGTTCAGCAAGACTTAAAAGAAACATGAAATATTTAAACAATATACAAACAAACAGGTCCCTTTGAGGTGAATTTTTCTGAATTTTTTTGCTTCCCAGCTCGACTGCAGTTACGTCCCAGGCAGCGAAGAGCACATGGCTGTAAGACAATCCCCCAAACTTTATGTCAAGGCCACTTTGCACAGTCCTCTTATTTCTCCTGCTTCCCAGGCCAAGGCTGTGAGGTCAAATGTATGTGCTCCTTACACTGAGAAACAAGAGAGATTTCATCATACAATCATAGAATTGTCTAGGTTGGACAAGACCCTTAAGATCATTGAGTCCAGTCAGGTATGTGACTGCTGCCTATGGACTCCAAAGCTGCTCGTGGTGTGAAAAAAGCCAAGTCATACCCACCTGTGTACACTGCATCCTCAGCAAAGAGCAAGGCAGGTCTCTCCCATCCTCCAACCCTCCACCCTATGAGTGAATTTCTTTTATAAATTATTTCTGGATGTCTTATATTCAGGTTAAGGCGTTTCTGAAATATCTGTGCACACATTAATCTGTATCTAGTATGTGTGTGTGTACACATACAGGGACTCCAGGGACAAGTGCTTTCCACCATTTCCATCAGCCCTCTCCCTTCTAGTCTCTCTGGTTGTTTGTTACTTTCGCTTGCTGTTCCTTGTCTTAAATTAAACGGTAAGCCTGTCCTCACAGGGATGTCTTTTATTGTGGGTTGTTGGAAGGGGTTTTGCAGAGAAACTGGAGCAGCAGATAGAGCTCTCCAGGCACTACTGAAATAATAATGAAGTAGTTTCACCAAGGTTGGACCAGAGAGCGTTGTTGGCTGTGTCTGAATTCTGCTTGTCCCTGAAAATTGCTTAGGTAATAAGATAGCTGCTTTAAAATTGCTGTGGGTATCCCACAGGATTCTGCTTTGACTCTGATTTCCATTTGCAGCACATGTTCTGCCATTTGGCCAGCACCATCCGCCCGTGTGAGCTAATTTAAGGTTGCTAAACAGATGACACAGAACATACATCTTTTATATTTGATCTCTGCACTGGTGAGTTATCTGACTGACGGTTAATCTCAGTTTGTAATAGGATTTGCCTACACTTCTTGAGAGTGAGATATTGGTCTTCTTTAAACAGCATCTTGGGGGAAGCATGCCTGGGGGAAAGGTGGGAGTGTTAATTCGTGCTTTTTTGGCTTCTTGTTTTTGTAGATTGGATCTGGTGCTGTGTGCTGCCTCTATGGGGAACAACAGGGTCATCAGCACAAGGAGCTCACCTGCCAGAGGGGACAACATCTGCCAGCTCTAGGGTCATCCCTGCACACCAGCAGGGTGAGGAGCTGGCCACCTGCAGCTGGTGCGGGGCTGGTTGGGCTCAGCTCCCGTCTGGGTTGGTGGGTGCTCTGCACCTGTGCTGAGCACAGGGCTGAGCTCAGTGGCTGGCCAGCTCTGTGCTTCACTTTCTGCCTTCCTTTGTACACATCACTGTGTTGACTTGGTGACTGTGTTCATTTTGGGGTGCTTTTTTCGTGCCTGTACCCACTTCATCAAGGACAGTGCTTAGAAGGCCGGCTATTGGGTATTGCTATGTTTCGCTGTCGGGGCAAGCCCGCATTCCCAACACTATGTGCTCTCTCTGTGCCCTAGTCTGCCAGCTGTTCTGCTGCATTTTCTCCTTTCATGTCCCTTCGTTTCTGCTCAGCCTCTCTCAGAGGTACAGCAGAAACATCCCAGGGACCACACTCTGCGAGGAGCACACTCAGACCATCACACCTTTACCTGCCCTAAGGTAGGAAAAGGTGTCTGCCAGCCCCCCAGAAGAAGAAAGGCTTCTGGTGCAGGCCAGTGGCACAGCTTGGTCCTGGCAGAGTGGGCAGTGGAGGGAGCTGGCAAAAACTGGGTGTACCCCTTGAGCTCCTCCTAGCATACCCAGGGGGGAGAAAATTGCACTACAAGACCACAGAGACCATGAAAACTCAATGCTTCTGATTGTGTGACAATTTGTATTGACACTTCAGTTGCTACGGTCACGAAGTCCTTGACTGACATCTGCAAGTGAAGGACAACTAAAAGAAGCCGTGAACATGCATGTCCCCAATAAAAAGTCTTGCTCACACAGACAAAACCTTCTACATGTTCTGCAGCAACAGCAAAGCTCACAGACAGTACTGGATAATGCCCTGGAATGATGCTGTGTGTTCTATGTGAGGTGGGTTTGAGGTAGGTGTTAATTGCAAGTTTAGAAGGTTTGTCCAAGTTTTTAACAGTGTAATACCATGCCAGCATGAAATTTGAGATCTGTTGTTTATTTCTGGTGCAGGACAGCAAGTAACTTCTGATGTGTTGGATGAGAGCCAGACAGTGCCAGTAAGAGGCACAGTGAGGCCTGTGTCCCTCCCACCTCTCCTGAAGTGCTCCGCACTTTGGTCAAAGGCCAAGGTGCAAGGCGTGGTGGGGCTCTTGTCCTGACTCCTCATTGTGGCACTTCCCGGGGGCTGGATGCCTGTTGTACATTAACTATCCTGTACTGTGGAAAAAGGTCGTGTGTGCAACCTGGAGAAAAAACAAAATACCAAAAAAACCACTGAATCATCTGTGCTAAGTTTCAGACCTGAGCTGACCCAGTTTTCTGTGGAATTACGGTTCTACACAGGGAAGGGTCACCCCGTGGGGTGAAATGCTGGTACAAACAATGCCGTTGTGCTACACACAGGATTTATTAGCAAGATCCGTGTTACAAGGCCTTGATTTGTCTGTCCTTTCTGATACTCTGATATATTCTGATCCTTTCTGAATATGCTGTCAAGGCAGTTGATCTCAAAATGATCTCTGTTATGATTTGGGTTTGCTTTGGTGTACCATGACATTCAGGATTCCTTTACAGGCAACTGTGCAGAGCAGGAAAATCTATGTGAAATGCTTCCTACTGGAGTCACCATCTGGCCAGTATTCATCTTGTTTAGTGAAATACCAAGATATCCATAGAACGCAGGTGTTAACGCAGATCACAAGGCACAAGTGACCACAGTAATAAACCAACATGCAATGAAATGTAATTAACGCACCTGGTGCTTGGGTTTGAAAAGAATTTCAGTGCCTTTTTATTTTCCCTGCACACTGATGTGCATTTTAATAGTTGGAACTTCAATCATCACTTCTCAACCAACCCTTTAATCATATTAAATCTCTTAAAAAGTGAACTATAATATTTTTTAGTAAATAATATTTCATAATTCAGTCAGGAGTGGCGAAGTGGAAACACACATGAAACTGTATGCTGCTTAGCAACATTTTTGTGGCACGAAAAACTATTGTCCTGTTTCTGTCAGTCTGGTTCTGCTGCTGGCAAAGTTCTGTTTTCAGTCATATAAGCCTTGTTGATACGTTCCAAGTGCTTTTGAACCGGCAGGAACAAGTGAAAAGATCCCAGGAAAGAAAATAAATGATTAAGGTTTCTACCACTGGATTTCACAGTGTGTTTTTTATCTCACCTCTGACCTGCATCAGTAACGAATGCATTTTTGTAAGGTTAAAAACCCCCAGGACAACACTTGTTCCAAGCAGACCAAAAAACTCAACTCCGCATTGGAAATGTAGATCCTGTGTGTGCGTTTGTGAGTTCCAGAAAATCACATTATTTTCAAATGTCCTCCCAGAGCAGAGATCAGACCCAATCTCATCAGTCAGCTGGCAAATCCCAAGCAGACAGGGTATTTGTGGAGAAAGGGAGAGGTCAAAAAGTCAAAGACAGGGGTCATGGGCAATTTTTATTTTTGCATGGATATTTCTCAAGGGTGGTCTGGAGGTTGTGAGGAACATAAATCTGTGGGTATACTTGTACACCGACAGAGAGGGACGGTCACACCAAGTGACTTCCCAATCCAGTGCTATTTAATAGGGACTCAGAGCACGCTACCTCCCCAAAGAGATGTCTGCTGCTGACACTGGCATTGCTCAATCCCTCTCCTCAGACTTGACACAGGTGCAGATCACACTGTGTTCTGCCACCAGTGGTCAGTGCTAAGCCACAGGGACTGTACTGCTGACAAGCTGGGGCCATGGGTGAGGCTCAACCACCACTGGCCACTCACGGAGGGGTTAGTCCACCACCTTTGTGGATGCTGGCTACACTTTCACCTTCAGCACTGGACCATCTCTGTAAAGCAGACTTTGGCTCCCAGTCAGCAAGGACAGGCTGCTGAGGGTCACTGCCAAGTGACAGAACACTCTGTTATCACATAGCTGAGGGTACTTCCAGAACCTCTGCAGCATCCCCATCTTCCACAAGACAAAGGAAACTGGGAGAAGGATGGTCCGTGTTGCTGCATGCTACTGAATTTTATTGTGTTCAGACACAAAGAAATTAAGGAAGGCCTGCCGACCCCAGATTCTCTTACTGCGTCCCGGTAAAGTTGGTTTCTTGGCAAGCCCTGTGAGAAGGGCACAGGCAGCACTGGTGTGGGAGTGTGGGGAGTGACAATGAGTGTGAGCGTTCACCCAGCTGGGCAGGGCTGCAGAAGGGCGCATGGGGATCTTCCCTCCCGTCCTCACCTGTTGCAGCATTCCTGCAATCTCTTTAATGACCTGGCTCAATTTTAGGAAACAAACTACTTAGGGCTGCCCTTGATGCTTCCGGACTTTTTTTACAGCCACCATAGCCTACTAAGAGTTCTCCTCGGGCACCTGACTTTACACTTAAGTTAGTAATCTCATAATGGAGTGCCAGCAGCAGGCAAGATACATGCAACCCCCAAAGCAAACCCTTGCTGACAGAACAGGGCACTGCAGGCAGTGCTAACCAGCACTCATAAGGACTAGGACAAAATCACCGATCTATTTTTTTGCTTCTTGACCTAAGTCAGCTTTTGAGCCCGGGACTGCAGAGGTGAAAGGTTAATGAATTAAGCTGTCTGCTCTTCAATTAATCCCTAAATCCTGGGCAGATTTACAAACTCTTGGAAGATTTTAAATCTCACCTGATTTATGAGATGCCTTTTCTAAGTTCAGATTGCCTTTACAGATGGTCATACAGGGCAATAAGGATAATTACTATACAGATTTATTATCAGGATGGAAATTTTAATTTCCAAAATAATGTACACCTGTCTATCCTGACACTGTGGCAAAGCTGATCGTCTGAAGTGTTAAACCCTGATGTTCCTTTATTTTCTTCATGCCTCATTGAAGAAACCAGTTGTGCTGAGGACAGGCTATGAGCCTGACAGACAGAGG
Source organism: Rhagologus leucostigma (assembly GCA_013397725.1). Taxonomy (NCBI): domain Eukaryota; kingdom Metazoa; phylum Chordata; class Aves; order Passeriformes; genus Rhagologus; species Rhagologus leucostigma. The sequence goes on along the minus strand of VZTD01003639.1, from coordinate 754,474 downwards.
CACAGAAATTGTTCCACCATTACAGCGATGCAAATAACTTGTTGAAAATAAAGCTATACAGTGTTGCAGCATCTGGAATTTCTCTCAGATAATACTGTGCAAATACAGCTTTTGGAGGAAGCTCACTGTCTTTTAAGGAAGACCTTGACACTGCAGTTGTGAGAATGTGTGACAGAAGCTAAGGGAGTAGGCAGGCTAGTCTATTTGCACGTGGACTTTCTGCATTGATTAAAAACCTGGAGTCTTGAACACACAGATTTTTTAAAATGCATTCTAGTGCATTCTCTGGTGCCCTGAGAATCCCCCTGAAGCCAGGGAGGGCAGAACTAATGTCCAGGCCCAGTAGTCCAAGTTTGTGTGCCATCAACACAAACACTGAAGAAAAGGCCAGGGAAGCTCTTCTGTTCCAAGGTAAGTAATCATAGAATCATAGAATTGTTTAGGTTGGAAAAGACCTTTAACATCAAGTCCAACCCTTATCCTAGCACAGCCAAGTCCACCACTAAACTATGTCCCTAAGTGCCACATTTACAGGTCTTTTAAATACTTCCAGGAATGGCGACTCCACTTCCCTGGGCAGCCTGTTCCAGTGTTTGACAACCATTCTGGTGTAGAAGTTTTCCTAATGACCAATTTAAACTTCCCGTGGCACACCTGGATTTGGCTACTAATCAATCTGCTCAGCTGAAAGAAAGGACTGGATTGTAGGCTGACACCCCAGTCAGTAAAGGGAATCCAAACACTCCGTGTTATCCTGTGACTAAGAGGGCCATTTGCCAGTAAAACACTCAGCCTCCAAGAGGGTTTACTGGTACAAAGCCAGTTACCTGGCTCTCAGACAATGGACATGAGTCACACCCAGTGCGCATGATTAATGGATGCTCACTATGCAGAGCCTCCCCAGGTATTCCCATATCAGACAGAGGTAGGAATTTTCAACAGCTTCCCACTCAGGTGGGGTTGAACCAGTGGTGCAGAAAGGAAGAGCCTGTGTGCAGCCCTGGCCCCTGGCTCCTCAGAACAGCTGCACACTGTTGCAGAGGAGACCTGTTCCAAAAGATGTGGGACAAACTTTGCTCATGCTGCCTTTGCAGACATCTATTGGTTCAGTTGCTATTGTTGAATATACTCTTTGTTTAAAAAGTGTAATGCCTGGGGAGGGCTTTCATCCACAACAGTTCGAAGAAAGAGGAATCGCTCATTCCTTTTATTCCTGAGCAGACCCAGTCCTTTATGCAGAAATACGGTATTATAGGTATTTGGAAGAGAGAGGGTGAGGAGCAGGAAGGAGAAATTGCCAGGATCCCAGCACCATCAATTGCTGTCAGCTCTGCTCTGGGAATAGTGTGTAGCTGTTAATTGCTGCTGCAGATCCAGCAGATGGTGAGTAAGACATTGTATTTAATGGAGCCCCTCAAAAAAGAGTGGCATCTGTTTCTTTAATTTCTTGGCAACAGAACGGCAGATTTAAAAAACAAACAAACCAAATTGGACATTTAGCTATGAACATCCCTCTAACAGATTATAAATGTTTTAAGATAAATAGGTCAAATTAAGGAAAATACCAATTGACACATTTGAGAAGTAAGCCAAACTTTTAGATATTGTCTCTTTTAAAGATTAGATTTTCAACATATGGCAATGAAACTCTTTAAAGAGGCTTTTAAATTAAATGTTGATACTATCCTTTTGACTACATATTTGTCTGTTTGTAGAACTGTTACAAGCACTAATTCAGAAACTAATCTATTCTGCCTGTCTCTCTCTCTGACACACAGCCTGAGATTAAAATATGATTTCCAGATCTAGACACTTTAATCATGTGCATCTCCTACATTTATAAACAGCACCAGAAAAACAAGGCAGAAAGAATCCCTCTCTTTAACAGTTGGGACAAGCAACTCTGAGGAGCTATTGCCATGGCTATTGCTGCCATAGCTCCAGTATTAATGCAACTCCCCATATTTCTGGAAAATCACTGCAACAGAACTTGCCATAGCATAGAGTATGCCATGGACCCATCTGTAGTAGGAAATATTATATTGTCTCTAGCTATGGTCAAACCTGGATGCTTCACACAAGATTGTAAATGCCCTTGATCTTTACCGTCTCTGCAGTGCTGCACCATGTGAAATACACCCTAGCCCCACTCACAGTCTCTCAAAGCATAAGAGTGGATGACTCTACAAAGATCTCCTCCAACTAGACTTCCTTTTTCTGGGAAGCCTTCTACACCATTTGTCAGATTTTAAGCATGTTTTGTACTTTCCCTGTTTAAAAGCAGAGCTCGGATAGGGTGCTTAAACTGAGAAACAGCCCTCGTGGCCTCTCTGTTTCCAGCTGCTGATCCGAAAAATGCTGCTGCTCACTTTTCCATACCAGCTAACTCCCATCCATGTTCATTGCTGCAGGCTAAACAGAGTCTACCCATCTGTGCCAGAAAGCCGTTCCCTGGGAATTTTTTCCTGATGGCAGCTGCAGTGAGGCTGTGCCACCCGGGCCTGTGTATGCTGGGCCGTGCCGAGGCCTGGCGCTGGCAGGGGTGGCAGCAGAAGCCCCCAGCCCACGGCTGCCAACACTGCTGTGCAGCTCAAATGTGCCCACCCTGGCACGTTTTGCTGATGGCTGCACGCTGGCTGAAGTTGTGCTGTGTTCTTTCCAGGGGCTGATTTCCTTTCAGGCGCTGGAGGTGCACGTGCTGTCCCCGCAACAGCAGGCCTGGGCGTGGGGGGCACAGATCTGTGAGTCCCTCAGAAGTGCTTTCTCAGGCGGGTGCCAGTTGACTGCTGCTGGAATTTTTCCAGGTGAAAAAGCCCAGGGTAAAGATTCAGTTTAATCTGTGTGTGTCTGTACTGCCTGAGCCAACCTTGGGCCACAGGGGGTGACTCACTTCTCCCAAAGTTTCCCTGGGCAGGGAGAGTGTCTTATACCCACTTGCTGAGCCACTACCCTGGAATCTACCTGGACACGTAGCCCCCTCCTCAGCCTATCCCTAACTCTCTTCTCCAGGCGCTTATTTGTCCTATTCCACAAGCACATGAATGAGGAAATAAATGGGAAACGTCAACACCATAAACCAGCTGTTAATATTTTACCTTGCTGATTGCATTCTTCAGGGAAACATATATCTAAATATAGTCATGGGCTGTAGTCAGACAGTATTTTTACAGTGCTTTAGTAAGGACACCTCAGATATATCTTTCACTTTTTTTTTCTTTTTATCATTCAGGTCATAGCTTTGTGAACGTTCCAGCTGTTAAAATAAAGGAGGGCTGAGTTGTTCACGTAGTGTATACACCTTGATAATGTCTGTTCAGTTGTGATGAATCAAAAATTCTCTCTTGGCTCCCCTGTCCGTGAATAGGGCATAATAACATGCAGATGATAATAACAGACAATTTTTCTCACCCATAGAAATAAAAACAGGAGCTATCCAATCTTACTACTATGATTTCAGCATCTTATATTCTCACGTCAACGGAAGACTGTTAAAAATACCATAGTGCTCTTATTTCAGATGAGAGCTTTTTCTGATTAAAATTTTTATCAGGTGAATGGAAAATTAAATGTCTGTGTGATATGACATTATGTAAGGTTTGTCCTTTTTCCCACTTGGCTTACTCTTAATAGAACCTGTATTAAGCCACTCTTCTAAAAAAATTTTTTTTAGATGCTGTGCTAGGAAGACACTTCTCCATACACTGAGTTGATACTTGATTTCACAAATGAGGTCAGTACCATCTTGATCAAACAGAGCCACTCCTCTGACAAGAAAAGCATCCTGTAGTGAATCAGGACATATGGAACAGACCCAATTCTACTGAAACTAAAATAAGCATGAAAAGGTCTCAAAAGAAATAATCTAAATGCCTCTCATGGCTCTTACCACATATCACATGCCTGGCCTATAAAGGGTTAGACTTGAAAAATCTACTACTCTACGTATCTTGCAAAAAGAAAAAAAACCAACCCACCTCTGTAACACTCTTAATTAAAAGATAAGGAAATATTCCTCCTAAATACTCACACCTTGCACTTATCTCTGACATTTCTGCTAAGGAGCTGAAAAAAGCAGATGAGGACTGTTATCTACAGTGGTTCAGCCTGTGCCAGGATGAGGAACGTAAGCCAGTTGTCTGTGTAAGCTCCTCACCACCCGAGGCACCCAGCGTGGCGTGCCGGGACTGCTCCCGCACACCCAGCTCCTGCGGCAGCTTCGCCTCTGCCTGCCAGTGCAGTTAGTCCTGCTGGCTATCTTCACGATTGCAGGGAACTCTTAAATACTGCAAATTCTCCCATCACCCTTTGTTTTCCATAGCTCTTCTGCATAAAGAATACAGCCTTTGGAAGCTGAATTTTAAAGTTAGCTTAGAAAATACAGGCAGCGAGTATTTAAAGAAAGACTTGGGCATGTCTGTCCCTTCCTGTCCATTCTGCAGCACTGCTTTCCAGCATGACTAATTAACCTTGTGATATAAATACAGCTTCTCACAGGCAAATACGCAGTGGAGTGCGAATGACAAAATCTCAAGTACCAAATATAACCCGTGCATCTCCACGGAGATGGGAACAGGTAGGCAATTTTGCCTGACAAACTCTCTAAGAGCCTCACTTTCCTAGGCAGCCTCCCTTCTAATTTCTACCTCAGCTTCAGTAGACTCATCTGCTAATTTTCCCCTGATGATGCCCTCCACAGCATTTGCCTTCCCCATGCTGGCAGCCATCCCTTTATAGAGCTCTCTGCACTCATTCACAAAAGTCAGCTGGGTAGAGAGGCCCCATTTCCTATTTTAGGGCACATTCCTTGTTTTAATGCTTTTGGTGAGGCTTGTGCTTTCATCCAGGATGCGACACCATTGCTTTAGGCTTTTTTTATTTTAGTTATTCTTTGTTGCCCTATTGTAAGGGAAAACCAGGCCCCAGGACTTCCTTCTTGATGCTGTTTTTAATATGTGGTCATTTTTTGCCTTCTGCCAGGTAATTATTTCCTTCTATAGACAAAGTATTTTGATATTTCATTCTTCTCAAGGGAAGAAGACTAAACAAATAATATTACTGTTTGCTATATTTTCTTTTTCTTAAAAGACAGTTGATTTTCTCCAAACTGACTTAAATTATTATCAGTGCAGGTTAAAATTAATAGTGAATGCTTGCTTCTTTTTGGTTTTGTATCACTCTGAGATTATTTTCTCCCATGACTTCTCACTTACTTACTTTTCTGCTTTTGAAGTGCTCCATACAGGAGAACCATAACATGATGCAGTGCAGGAGTAAAGAACAGCATCATGTTTTTCACCAAGGCTGGCAAGGCCATGCCATAGTGGAGCAGCCTGCTAGGCTTCAGGGTTGACCTCCTGTACCTGCTGCAGCATCACTTGGAGACATTTTCCGGCAAAAGTGATCTGCTTCCTAAAACATCCAGCCTGACCTGCACCTTGGCAGCTGCAACTGTGGGGTCTGTGGATGCAGTGGGAAGGATGTAGCCAAGAAACTGCAGCCAGAGGAAAGGCTGCGAGTGTCACACATGGTGCCAGAGACTGGCATGTGATTAGCAACCAGGTCTGATTTAAAACCTCCTAAAGTGTTTTATAAATGTGCCTGTGTTACAAGGAAGAACAACGGAAACTTAGACAGGGGACCAAAACATGTGTTTGGTCATATGCGGGAAAATAAAAGTAACTTCCAAGGGGACTAGTGTTTCTGTGCACACAAAGTTTCAGACTCATTGAAATCAACACCCTCTAAGCTCTTTGCCGTCTCTGAAGTGCAAGTCTTCAAATTAGTTTGACGCACTTTGTCAGGGAGGAAAAACCTCAGCCAGCCAAAGAAATCCCAACCCCCTGAGCCCACTATTTGGAGTAGTTTGTCAGCACTTCACACAAGCACTATTGAAATGAGGTTCAGGAGTCTCAAGCTTTGCAATCTTTTTAAAAAACCATTTTTTTTATTGCACTTGAAATAAAAAGGAGTTGGTATATGAAAATCAAAGTACTGCACGCCTCAAAAGATAACAGAAGTTTATTACACTATAAAGGCTTTCAGCATATGTGAATGCTTATTTTATCTGAACACATTAGCATAGTTATTAGTCATTCTAAACGATTAAATTTTTCTCTCATCCACCTAATCTGCATTATAAATGAATATACTAAAGAGCAATGTGCTTTGTTGATAAAGCAGTGACTTGGCAGTTAGGAGACAGAGTTTGTTCTGGGCCTGACTTTGACCTCTTGAGTTGGCCCAGTCTGGTCATTTTGCCTTGAAATGCTTCAGCATCTCAGACTGACCTGTAATATTGACCTATCTGAACAAAAGCGTCAATATCCAATCAATACCAATATCCAATCAATATCCATCAATGTCCAATTAATATTTTAAACTCTTTTATAGTGTTTCATTATTTATTGTCATAGGAAACCCTGTTCATGATGCTTAATGAAAGAGGAGAAACTTAGGCTGTGGATATTGATGTGCTTTGGTATTCATAGAGTGACAGAAAATCACAGCAACTTAAAACCTGCCACTCTGAAACTTGGGGTATTAACATGCCTTTTTCTTTTCTTTTTTTTTTCCTGAATGAATGAATAAGGGCAGAGGTCCCCCTTGCAGCAGTGGCAGCTCCTATGACTTAGGACATTGTCTCCTGCACCTGGCTGTCTGTCCATTTCTCTTCAGCAACAATTGCTGGGAAGCAATTAACTCATAGTATGTTTGAATGGAAACCAAATAAAATTTAGTTTTTAACTGTTCAAAGTTGATTTCATTGTGCTCTTGAACAAAAGCCATGTTCTGCTCCTCAATCCTCTCCTTCCCACCTTTTAAGCATTGTGTCCCAGTGCTGTGGCAATCTGTGGCAGCCTGAAGGTGAGCGTGGCTGCCCAAAGGTAATGTGATTGTCCTTCTCCCAGAAGAGATGGGATGGTCTCTAGATCTGCCTGCCTCCTCAAGAAGTCTCTAAGCCTTTGTCACAAACTGCACATGAAGGAATAAAGAGTTGTCAAGTGCCCCACAGCTCCTCGTGCAGAGCGGCTGGTGCTGGGAGCTCTGCATGCCTTTCCCCAGAGGGCAGGTAACATTGCCTGCTAATCACATGTGCCCACCAGGGAAAGCCTTTATTTTTCTTACGGTTTTACTGCCTCAAAAACTTTATTCTTGGTCTCTTTTGCGTGTCACTGACACTTGGGACCATACATAACTCGTTTTTTTTTACAGCCAAGCCAAACCTGTGCCAGTACATTCCGTAAAAAATGAAGTTCTTCCTTCCTTCCTGATATGATGGGCTGAAAAAGAACTGTGGCAGTTTGCTTAAGTAGGGTGGGGCTGGTACCAATAAATAGTTGAATTCCGCTGGAGGTCAATAGCATAGAAAATGAAAAAAAATCTCCCTGGATGATTGTGTAAGGATCACCTTTGATTTAGCCATATTTCCATGAAGCCTTGCTCCAGTGGAGTAATGCTCCAGGACTTCTTCAGGCACTGAACATAGATTTGTGTTTTACTGAGATAAAGCAGGATGTCATCTGTGAAAAGAGCAATTTATGTCCTTTGTCATGGATTGTGACGCTTCGAATCTCTGGAGACTTTCTGATAGCTATTGCTAGCGGTTCAGTGGACAGAGCAATCAGAGGAGGTGACAAAGGACACACTTGCCTTCTGCCTCTCTAAGGAAAAAGTCATTCAAATAAAGGAGTCTCCGAGAGTCATTCAAACAAATGAATGCACACCCTCTGGCTTTCTGCGGGCTTAATGAACCCTATTCACTAGAAGCACAGCCTTGTTGACAAGCCTCTGTCTTCGGAGGCAGAAGGAGAATGCCGAAGGAAAGTCGGTCAGATTTGTTTTCTCTGAAGAAGTGGAAAGACAATTTTCTGCCCTTGCCTAGGACTGTGGGAGCTGCACAATGCTGGGCGTGCAGCGACCTACTTGCTCTGCTGGCTCAGGCTTTGCATTTCTTCCTGGGATTTTGCTCTGATTTCAAACAAACATTTGCTCCTCTGCTTCAAAATGGGTTTCACACAGTCCTGAGGCAATCATGATTTTAGGAGAGCCTATTTGCTTCTTCCTCTGCCTCGTATTTTATGAGGGCAGCAATTTTGTGCATGAAATAATTTCAAGAACTGGCAAGTTCCAGAAATGTCTAAATTGTTATGTGCATATGAAGCCATATCACACAACTGTGTTTTGTTTTGCTTGTTTGGTTGGTTGGGTTTTTTAAGTTTACGTTCCCCTCCCTAGGATAAAAGACAGGCAAGCAAAGCGGCTACTCAGCTTCAGGCACCAAGCTGCCCACAGCGCCTTTGATACACAGCCCTCTTGCCCATATGTGCAGTCATGTGCTCACATAACTCTTCCTAACTGTGTGAAATGAAAAGGAAAATGTTAAATTTGGTAATATTTATCACAATCATTTTTCAAGAGCAAGAGAGAAACTACCAGTCTATTGAGAAATGTGGCCTTTTAATACTCATCTAGGATTATCCATTTATGTGAATAATAAAAATCTCTTACGCAGATAGAGAAAGTAGGGTAAAACTTTATAATGGGGTATATATTCTCTAGCATGGACAATGACTGAGGGCCTTGGAGTTTGAAGAAATGTCAATTCATCAAGGTTTTGCCTTCTTTTTTTTTAAGCTCTCCATATTGGAGATTTCACGGAAATAATTGAGTTTTCTACTATTGGACCAAGAGTCTTATATATGCATGACTTAAAAGAAAGAGATTATTAAATATCTCACAATTTAATATCTAGATAATTTTGCCCAGTAAAATCCTGTGCAGCAAGTAATTTAAATTGGTACCCTATTTATGGCAGACAAAACTGCTCACTACCATCTGCTTCGTGGTTTTAATAGATGAAGTGTTAACTGCGTGTTGCATAAAATTCATTGCGACTAGGTTAATTAAATGGCTGTGCTTCACTTCCTGCACTCTGGTAATAAGATGACAACCTCATCTGAATTTATTAACCCTTGCCACTTCCAGTACTGTTATCACCCATTCAACCACCTTTGGTCAACAAAAACGAAATAAATCACAATAACAGGAGACATAACCATATTGGCTAACAAAATAGATATTGATTAGCATCTTCTAAAGCAAATATGTCAATCTAGTCTGATTTTCTTTTCGCAAAGGTCATTGAAATCTGCTGGAGTGTTAGTAACGTGAGTAAATGATGATGCAGTAGGTTATTGGAAAACATCGAAAATCTAATCTTTGGTGCTAAACAGCCTAAATGACAACTTCACTATGGGAAGCTGGGGAGGCCTTTAAAGTCTTCAGCTTTCTATCTGAGCAAGCAGACATTAAATAGCCTTCTGCATCATAGGCCCTTACAGAGAGTTCAAAGCCAGGCCTCTGACTGTCACTCCAGAGTCACTTCTGTCTCATCCAAAGAGGGAGCATGAGGTAAAACTGCTTCATCTACATCCATGCCCTGGCCAGCCCAGCACTGGGTCAAGCCTTTGTGACAGCAGATGCAAAGACACTTCTTAGTATGGCCAACAGAAACCATCTGCAGGTGGGACTGGTTTGGTGCATGGTGAGGAAGGACCTGACAGAGGCATCTCCAGGCACCAGTTCCTGGAGCCAGCCTCTTCTCCACCACTTACACCCTTCAGATATTTAGAAAAGTTAGTTTTAGGAAAGTACATGCAAAACAGTCTTGTTGGCCCTACTGAGATTTACCAGGAGAGATCAGCATCATGCATCAAAGCCATAGTTATTCCTGCCTTTCAGATACAGGCATTGAAGACTTTTCGGAGGACTTCCAGTCGTTCGCACTGATCCCATCACTGTACATGGCTGTAGGTTTCCCTCTCTGCCTTGTCACCTGGTTCTGGAAATAGCTCCTGCGTCATGTTCAGCCCCCCCGGTTTAAGCAGGCTCCAGACACTGTCTTGGAGGGTGTTTTTACGTGGCCTAGTGAGGAACGTGATGTGGCTCCCTCCTATGTGTCAAAGCAGTGGGATGAGACCCAGCTCAGGTTCACAAGTTCAGCTGCACCAAACTGGTTCAACCTGTCTTTCGTGTTATCGTGCCAGCACTGGGCTTTGCCTTCCAGGGACGTAGATAAGATCTGTTTTTTAAACACAACAGGGAAGTTTTCATTTATGCTGAGGGTTGTAGCTAGAAATAAGTTAATAGGATAAATCCGAATTTATAACTGTATACACGCCAGAACAAAATATCTTTCTCCACTTGTAGTCAAGAGGCTGCCAAACTTCCCCTCTTCCATCCCCACACCCAGCTCCCAAACCTCGTCCCTGCCCCAGCCATGAAGCAAAATAGCAGAATGAAAGCAACTCGGCCCATACAGTCTCACCTGTGCTGGAGACCAGGACAGCATCAGATGAACTGATTTATTTCCCAGATGCTGGAAGTGTGAGCCTGATGTCAGCAGGCAGTGCAACCTGATTTACCAAAAAATCCCTGGCCCTGCCCAGACTGGGGTGCATTCAGTTTCCAGAGCAGGCTGGAAGAGGAGCTGTGGCAAAGCTCTGGTAGGCAGAGGGCAGGATGGATGGCATACCTGGAATTTAGTTAAACTGTTACTGCAGCTATGAACTACCTGTGACTAGGAATGGAGATGACATAGTTAACCACTGGATGCTATCTCTGAATTTTCAGACTTCCAAACACTTTTTTTGCTTGATTATTGTTAGCATTTGATAAGTTATTAAAAAATAGTGAATGAAAGCCTATTTTTCAATCTTTTCCTTTCAATATTCATTCAGACTCCAATTTTTACCACATTACTTTTATAGACCTGACGTTCCCTGACAGTATCACAGAATCACAGAATCACCAGGTTGGAAACGACCTTCAAATTCACTGAGTCCAGCCCATGCCCTAAAACCACCTCAACTAAACCATGGCGCTGAATGCCACATCCAATCTTTTTTTAAACACATCCAGGGGTGGTGACTCCACCACCTCCCCGGGTAGATGATTCCAGAACTTTATCACTCTTTCAAAAAAAACTTTTTCCTAACATCCAACCTAAATGTCCCTTGGCAGCTTGAGATTGCGTCCTCTTGTTCTGTCAGTTGTTGCCTGGATATTGTATTTATTGTATTTACTGTAATACATGTTGTTTGACTTTGAATTCTACTCAAAGAAGCTCTTATCTTGTACAAGGAAGTAACATTTCGGGAAACTACTATTCATGTGCTTTAAAGAACTCAGTATAAAACTGCTGTTGTTCCCAGAAGCACTTTTCTCTCATGGGTCTCCCTACAGGATCACTGTACACATCATTTGAAATGTTGGCCAAGTGCACCATGTTCTCATGCAAAATGGGTAACAGATGGTGTCATGCTAACCCAAATTTAACCTTAAAGGTTGAAATTCAGTTCTCAGGGGAAGGCCCATGTGTGAGCTGAAGCTGCTGCAAGTCCTATTCCAAAAGCATACGTAGGAAATGTCCTCTATAGGGCTTGTGGGATTCTCCTGCATGAGAGGTGGACGGTGTTCGCTGTGATTGTTTCCTCACGCAATTGTGAAACACAGACAAAAAAGTCAAGTTTGACTTGTCTGTGGGTGCACTTTCTGATGATGGCAGATATTGTGCACCTTCCCCAGTTAAACATTAAAATCTCTGCACATTTTCAACTCAAAGTATTGAAATATTTTCCATCCCAGAGGCAACCAGTTCAGTGGGCAACAGCCTCACATCTTCAGTGGGGTGTGGACAAAGGGCTCTTTTGACAGTTTCACACACCACAACAGTTAAATTATAATACCTCCTTATGCAGTTTTTTTTCCTCCTCACACAAGACACAATATTCTAGATGCTCTGTGTTTTGCATCTTCCAACACTGCTGGCAAGTTCAATACAGCAGGATGAAAGTCTTCAGTGGAAAGAAAGCAGGAAATAAGATGCTCTATCTGAGCTAGACTATAAGTGTTCCTGCGCTAGAAACTACAGATATGGGATTTGAACAGATCCAGGAGCACATGCATATCCTAGTAATGTCTTGAACTTATAATTTCATGTCCTGGAGATAACAGGATCTTAACCAAACTTTCCCCTTTGTGGCTTCATGTCCACAGGAGGGCATCCAGGGCAGGGAGATGGGATCATGGCCAGGCCCTCTGGTTGGGTAAGTGGAGAGCAGCTTCTCCCTTTGCTGTGCTGCACATTTTCCACAGAGACAACAAATTTAGAGAACCAAGCAGTCTTACTTCTGATAGAAAGGAGTAAACTATGGATCTTCTATCTCTGGAGCACAAGCAGCGGGTGATCAGTGCATTCATCAAAACGGCAGTACTCTGGTTCAAGTCCCTGCTCTGCATCAGGCTTCTGCATAGCAGAAGATATACTTAGATAAAATTCCCATTAAGTCTTCAGCTGTCCACAAGCTCTGGGTAAATTGCAACACCAGGGTGTCATGAACCTGAGGGTAAAGCAGATGGAAAGAAAATGAAACGGCGAGACATCTGAACCTGTTAAAATTAGAGATGTGGAGAGAACATCCCGCTAGTCCCGTCTTCCCCGCATTACCCAGCCAGCCCGCCCCAGCGCCTGCCTTCTGCAGCAGTGCAGGAACACTCAGCTGTACAAAGCCCTCTAGGTATGGAGGGCAAAATCTCAGGCAATGTACACACAGAGCTCCTGGTGAAAGATCAGTGTGATTACTGCGAGAGATCAGTGAGCCACTGCCGACGCAATTTGTGGCCAGAACATTGACCTAGACCTTGGCTCTATGATACTTCCTATTTAAAGAAAATAGAACAGCTTTACACACCACCCTCCCCTTGCCCACTGTGCTTGCAGGTGGATCATTCCTGCTTGTTTTTCAGGTCAGCTGGTGGCTCTCGTAGCTACAAAAAACTCTGCCCAGTTCTGCTATGCTACCCCAGAATCTCTTCTTGTCAGTGCTGGGGCAGCAGCTCCCTGCTGTCCGCAGCCTTCTCTCCCACCAGCAGGCTCGGTGGTTTGAAGAACACCCTGATCTTCTGTTTATACTTAACACAAGATGGAGAAGTGTTTAGTACCTGTGTGAAGTAAAAAACAACACAGCCTTAACTCTGGAATGGCACAGCTTCTTCAGAAGGCAAACAACATAATAGCCCTTCATGCGGCAAGTAGACAGGTAATTTGGCAGCTGAGGTTCTGTGCCAACAATTAAGTGCTGATGAAAGTGATGGCATATAAAAACCCTACCACTGACAACAAAAATAAAACAAGCCAGTGCAATTACTGTCACTGCTGTGGAAAATCTTTAACTCTTCCAACATCACCAAAAATAGAAAGCTAGGGAATTGCCATTCACACCTTCCACATGTGGCACTGCTCTCCCTCTCCTCTTACAGCTGAGATGCTGTGACGGATTTAGAGCTCCCCAGGGATAATTTAGGAACACTGCATAGAAGCATGGTTAATATGATGTTTAATGTGTCAGTACATTGGATTTAATAGCAGATTTTCTGGATTAAAAAACAACAAACAAAAGGTACTAACTGGTAATTTGGAAAACAGTGATGTAGTGACAAGACAAAGGGGTGATGGCTTTAAACTGAAAGAGGACAGCTGGACAGCTTTAGATGAAATATTAGTATGAAATTCTTTACCGTGAGGGTCATCAGACAATGGAAGTGTTCAAAGCCAGACTGGATGGGGCTTTGAGCAACCTGGTATAGTGGAAGGTGACCTTGCCCATGGCAAGGGGGTGGAACTGGATGGTATTTAACCTTCCAACCCAAACGATTCTATCATGATTCTGTGATTCTAAGACAATCAGGCCAACACTGCCACGGTCCCTGTCCCCTACAGGAGCAGCCTGCTGTCCTACACAGTGGGTGGGATACCCACAGTGAGAGCAGTGCGTGCTCAGCGCGAGCTCGAGCTCCCTTTTGCTGTATCTCCTCAGGCAGCTGCAGAGTGCAGACCGGCCTTCAGCAAGATCTGGGTACCAGAGTTCTGTCACCAACCTGAAACACAGCTCAGGACAAACCTGAGCCTGTCAAACCACCTCCAGGCAAAGACACAACCGAGAGCTGTGAGAACCTGCTCCGGAAAAGGCCTGTGAAGGCTGAGCGTGGCACTGTGCTCTGTCAGAGCCATTGATCTCTGAGTGCCTCGTGCCCCCAGTGCTGCCTTTTCCCAAAGGCAGTTGCTCTTCCATGGGGCTCTAAAGCTGCATTGACCCATGCAGGTGTTACAGACTTCCAGTCAAGGGCCAGCAGCATTCTCAGCTGGCTCTCACGGCTGGAAAGGTGTATGGGCATGCCTTGAAAGGACAAAGATGCTACAAAAGAAACTCCTTAAAAATCTATTGGAGCAAAGAAGTAAAGCCACAGGAGGGGAAGCAGAAGGAAAAGAGAAATCTGACTGAAAGCAGGTATTTCCATGGCACAGGAAAGAAACAACCCACAGCGACAACAATGAAACTTTGACTGTGCAATCAAAGCAGCAGAGAAAAAGGTCTGTATTTCCCATAATGAATGCATGGACCTGGAAAGCTGTATTTTCAGCTATAAGTACCAACGGTGGAAGATTATGTAAGATTTCAGTTC
>VZTD01003639.1:687451-737451 GCA_013397725.1 Rhagologus leucostigma | reverse complement strand
AGATCAACACTTTGCTTACATGAAGGATTGTCCCAAGGGATTGCAAAGAACAACACCCTTGTAATTTCAACTCTAGCATCAGGCTCTTAATTCTGCATTACAGCATTTACTGCTGAGTGTTTGCTTAGGCTGCAGAATAACTGTTTGTTCCATTAAAAAGTAGGGGCTAGTTGCATTAAAAATGCTCTGAGATAGACAAAAACACTGCTAAGATTTTCTTTTAGTGTTCAGTTAAATATTGCCTCTGTCCTAACTACATTTGTTTTTCAAAATCTGCAAGCACTGTCATTAGTAGAACTCCTTCATTAAAATAAAAAGACTATCCTTGACTGTCAAGTAGCTACTTCTCATGCAACAGTGACCCCGGTTTGACAGAAGACCACAACGCACACAGGTCAAACATGTAAGCAAGGCTTTTTTAAGCCAAATTTCACTGTTGTCTTAAAGGTAAAATTTAGTTTGTTATGCAACTAGCCGTCTGTATATTACACCTTCTCCATTTTGACTTTACTTAGGATTTAATTTCTAAAGCATTACGCATTCTCATATATGTCTATTTTTGTATGCATTTGTCATGGGTTTCACATTTGGTGACTGGTTAGCAGTGTGCTGGCCATCTTTGGTTTGTAGAGGAAATCTTAACCATGAACAATCAAGGGGGCTTAAAAGAACTTTTTAAACGCTAGCTTTTTACTCAAACTTGTATCTATACTACATCACGCCACATTAAGTAGAAGCACACATCACAAAATTGCACAGGGATTACAATATTACATCCAGTCTGCATAAAATTGAATTCCACTACTGACCAGGTCACAAAATGGCTGCACTTTCTAGTCTAAAACTAATTTGCATATTGTACACATGTAGGACATTTTTTTACTTCAGTCACAATAATGCATGCAAGTTTGTTTTTTGTAAGAAATTTTGTAAATTTGCTCATGCTACTTAGTTTCAAGAGAGCCTTTTTTGAACATTTGCAATAACTCACCTCTTGTTAATTAATAGTTCTAGTGCATGCATATGGTGTATACAGGTAAGTAAACATGCAATTTTTTCACATTCTAAAACTATGGCAGTTTAGGCCATATTGTGCTGCCTGCATTTAATCTGTAATGCAGTGTGTCTTAAACGTTTCAATCCCGTATTAATAGGTGGCATTACACATAACACCTATATAGCAGCAAAGCTAATACAGCTTGTGATTAAAAATGTTTAAAAATAGCTAATAAATCAGATTATCTTGAGGTATTATTTCTTGCAAGTCAAAATGGAGAGCAAAAAATCAACCCTAATTTTTAGTTTATGTATACACTGAAAATAGCAACAACAATAAAAATAAGCTTTTTGTAGCAGACATATTCCATCTTCACTATTTTGCTACCTTTGGTAAATTACTGGGGCAGATCTTGAAGTTAAAAACCCATGTTTAGAAATAAGTGCACGCTTCACCCACTAAGTATAGCAGCAGACTGTGTGCCCCTACGCAAAAACATTCTCATATCTAGTTTTAACTTTACATATAAAAATAACTTGGAGAAAATACAAAAAAACATTTTATTTTAACATGAAAATATCACAAAAATTAGTAAGCCTGAGATGTAGGGTTTTGGTGAAAAACAAGAGGCTTGTAGTGTTTTGGCTGCTGATAAAGATGCATGTATTGATAGCTGGGGTGAAAAGCAGAAGAATGCACTTATTTCTTCTGCATGTCAGTATCTTCAAACACAGTAAGCCACATGCACCCTTCTCTCCTTATGTAGATGCTGGTTCACCATGTTTAATTCCAGCGGAAGTGGATCTGACGTGGGCGGTCAGCCCCCTCCTTTACCAATGGCTTATGGAATTCACGTCCTGCACGAGAGTGGATATTTGCCCAACAAAACTCACAGTAATACTGCAGGCAAGTGACATTGGCACAAAAGAAAGGAGCAAACTTCCCACCGCACCGCGCACCCTGGCACTCGTCACACATCTGGTCATCCAACACGTATGGCTTTACCTCCACCTGTTGGAGTGAAACAGGAACAATCCAGTTAATAACTGTTTCCACTTAAAAGTTGTATGAAGGCATTCATTTTTCTCTGGTCCAAAAAAGAACCCTGAAAAAACCTCTGAAGACGGAAATCAGTCATCTTAATGCCTTTATATAACTGATCAGTTATTACTTGTTATCATTTATCGTCTACATACCCATCCATACTGCGGAACACTTCAAGGCAGATCTTTAGAAGTACACTGTGCATGTAATAAAAACATCTACATCAGAACCTTCCCCTAATTTATTCCAGAAGAGTGTTCTTTGCAAATGATATTATGGACATATGTGTAGAAGAAAACCAAACCACCCAAAGGTCTCCCAAGTGGATGTGAATACGACAATTCTGTATGGTTTAGCAAAAAAACCCCTGAACATATGAGACTATAACCCTTTAATGTAGAATTATTTTTTGTAAATACAAGTGTCTCTGTATGTACTATATTGTGTGCAAATTAAAAGTACTTTCTGCAAGCTGTAATGCAAATCTTTTAGCAGTGCTGTTCACCATAAATTCACTCCCGATTTTTAAAATATGGTCAAATTTGGACCTACCAATTTTGGTAATCTATTACTTTCTCTTTCTGTGGCTTTGAGCTTTACAGGAAATTTGTATTCAATACAATTCTGAAAATATTTTTTTAAAGACCATTTTGCAAGTCTACAGACAGCTACAAACACCTGTCTTACACAGCTTCTCTCTCCCAAACTCATCTAACTGCCAGAATGGAAAAGTGGCCAGAGTCCAGTGGTAAATATGCATTATGTCTTTGCATAACTGAACTGCTACAGACTGCGATCAGACAGGAAGAAGTACTTCATAATAAAACACAAAACGAGTTGACTTGATCATTAGGGAATGTATTGTTGTATTCCACATTTTCCTCACTGCTGCACGAGATTTTTTTCCTTAGATATCAATACCTCAGAAGATCGCTACATACAGACATTGACTGTATGTTCTATACTCAGACAGAATATGCCTGAAATATTAAGAACTTTAAAATGATACTTTTTTCAATGTATCTCCAGAGGAAAAAATTTACACATACAGGTCCCCACCCTGACGTTTTACAGTCAAACAGGCTTCATGTTCTTAGGTTCAGAAGTAGAGGCCATCCAAGAAATGCCAAACAGAGCATGCTTCTTCTAGTAATCTATATTCAGTACAAGCTCTACTTCTTATTTCACTACAACGACCTGTCTTATCACCAATTACACTCAAACTTTCCAATAAACAGGTATCTTATGCAGTAACTGTGTTCGTGGCTCAGAATTACTGAAAGCATGAAGCAGCATATATTTCAAGCGTCAGTGCACTAATGCACCAAGATTGGTACGAAGATGATTTCAAAAATATTAGAGAAACACTTTGGGGAATGGAAGTATTACATGAGGTGGATGCAGACTACTGGCATATGAAAGTTAATATTTTAAGGAATTGTTTGGAGATGGAAGTCCAAAGAAATGTTTGGAGCTTTCATATATGATGAAACAGGATGAGTACTTTGCTGAAGAAAAACATCTGTTAGAGAAACTAAATATATCTACACATCAAAAGAAGTGGAGAGAAGCTACAGAGAACTTAAGTGCAAAAAGAAGTTAAGATCACAGACAATGTTTGTCAAGTGACTGTGACACTAAGATTTCCAGTTAAGGTAGGAAAAGGCATTTGAAAAAAAATGCTGCAAATACTTTGAACTGAAGTTCCAAAGGATAAACAGATGAACTGCAAATTTAGCAACTGAAAAATACTTTTACACAGACAAAACTGGTTATGAAAAGAATGTGAAAGGACAGCAGACCTACACAAACTGGATGTAACTGGCACGGAAAGGCAATGCTGAGGTAAAGGGCAGAAGAGGCTCTGCCTCCAGGACTTCAGTGAAACACATGCTTTATTACCTTCCTGGCCAACATACACAAACACCTCAGGTGAAGGCAGTACCCAAAGTAGGATTATCTTCCTCATTTACAAAACCAGTGGTTTACAGATTTATACAAACTGTTTGCTCATCTATAAATCTGCAATAATAATGATTTCAGAATATTTTCAGAGCCTGAAAAGGCATTAGTGTAAAAACTCCATGGAGGTAAAAAACTATTTCTGAAAATAGCCTTTTTCATACTTTCAGCTAAGATTCAAGATATTCCCTAAAATGATGCTCTTCTCTATGACTCCTCAGTAATGCAAATAACCGGGTGGTAATAAATATATATAATTCTATAAATAAGGATTGACCTTATGGTTTAATTAAAGAAGATGATTTAAAAAATATAGATTAACCCCCCTCTCAGATAAACAAAGAAGTTAATAAACCCTCTCCACCATGGGACTTAAGAGATAAGTTTATTAAAATAGTTAAGATTTGGCACTGCTGTATTTAGCCAGTGAAACACCTCAGGAGAAGCACACATTTTTTAAAATAAGAAAAAATGAGGACGCTAATAAAAATTTTGAAATTCCAAATTTAGGAGAACACTTGAGTAAAAAAAATAATTTTTCAAGTGTTAAAAAAGCAACACTAAAGAAAGAACATAAATTATATCAAAAAAAGAAACTTTAGGAATTCAGATATTTAAAGAGAAAGCCTGTATCTTCCTGCCTTCTGCCCTCAACCTCTCCAACCTATGAACAGCTATCTCCAGATACTAACTATGCTTGGCAGGGGGTTTTTTGGCTTGTTTTGGTATTTGTTGGTTTTTTTTTTTTTTGGTAATTTGGTGACTGAAGAAACCATTGAGTACTGTTTCTATAAATTAAGTCTCAATGGATCAAAGTGAAATACTGTGTTTTTCAGATCTAGTATTTGGGGTAGATTTTTGCTGGTTTTTCTTTCCCCCCGTCCAAGCTCCAAGAGGCCTGCAGTCCATCCTGCCTTAAGAGCTGCAGTGTTACACCACCTGTTCACAACCTACATCCTTTTCTCTGCAAACAGCAAGCACTGCCATTTCAGATGCCTGCTCGGCATCCACAGAGCCCTTAAGATCTCTGGTGACCTATCATAAAAACCCACAAAACAGCAGAACAATGTATGTGGAAGTGCAGCCTTCAAAGGCAGGATCATGCTTTCCTTCTCTTACAAGATGGCACTGCCAGTCTGCCATGTACCTCTCTACTGCAAAGGACACATTCCCCTGGGAAGAGGAAGACAAAGATGAAAGCTCCCCATGTTCTACAAAGTACAAGTGCATGTCTCCCACTTTTAAGCGAGACGTAATTTGGATGGGACCCAACTGCCCATGTCTCAATTTTCAAGTCAAGTGACTTCACAGACAAATGCCCTTTATACAGTACCTGAAACACACTAAATAATACTCAATTCTGAAGCTAAATGACCCATTTAGCATTCCTTTAGAAGAAATTCTGGATTCTGGTCCATCCTCCCATTTTGTCCAAATACTCAAATGCAAGATGATTAACAGTTTTACTTCCCCTCACCCAATCACAGTGTCAAGGCCATTCTTTCTGTTATGTAACTATCCAAAAAGCAGAGTTGTAAGTCAATGACAGCTGCAAGTCACAAGGATAGCAATCCCACGACCAAAACGTAGCCATCACATCTTAATTTGAAGTCTAGATGACTACCCACATCCATAGCCACCCATCCTCTGGGAAGGACCGTGTTTGGGGATTTCAGCTCATAAGGCAAGCAGTATTTGAGACACATATATAAAGCTGTATTACTCTGACTATTTGAAAGGAGAGAAGCACATGCTGCCTCCCTAGAGCAGACTTCTGTTAACTGTACTACTTTTTCCCATGTCTTTGATCTGTAGAGGAGACTGGACCTTGAACTACTTTACTTACTCAATCCTTCTTCCCTTAAGACCTTAGTTTTGTTTTTTTTAAGAACATCTATTAATGCCAGACTATCTCTGCAGCTCTTGACATCAAAACTAGTGACCCTTAAAACTGTCATAATTTAGATGCCAGTTTTCTTTGCTACTCTTATACTTCTAATTAGCAGTTATGAAGTTCACTAGTCTTCTTAATATGTTAGCTTTACTTTTGCTAGGAATAAGCATCTGTAGCAAACAAAAATATGCATTGGTAAGTACTAAGAAAACTTTCAAACAGAAAAAATAAGACATTTTGTATTTTAGGTGTTGAGCCTGACCAACTTTCCGACCACTAACAATTATGGCTGAAATTAAGGGCAGCTGTAAGTATCAAGCCAATCTGAAGCCAATGAATACTAGAGTTTCTTATGAATGACAGAGGAATTACCACAGTATTTGGTTTCATTAGAACATAGGAGAGAAAGAGATTTTCAAGCCCCTTGCCCATACGCAACAAGACCAGGAACTCTGGAATGGGAAGAACATATGGTCCAACATATGTCAAAGGAACAAACTGCTGCTCTGTGGAAACATTTTGTTCGTTTGGGGGCATTCACGGCATACTCCTGAAAGTAGTGGAATTACATGAATGCTAAAAAAAATATGGAAGCTGGCTTGAAAGCCAATCACATGCAATGCTACCACACTCTGAGAAGTTTCTTTATTGGGCATAATTCTTTTTTTCTGTTTCTGTGTAACTTACTCGTTTATCAATATCGCCATGCTGAAGTTGAACAAACCGAGCACTGATGGCAGCAATGTAACTCTGCTGATTGGAAAAAGCAACACGTCCAGCACCTTTTGGGTATTTCAGCTCAGGGTCAGTGTCAATTCCTGCATAACAAACTCCACCGTAGAGACGGTCCATGATCATAGCCAATTCCACTGTTAAGAAACAAAATAGTGTTTACTTAAACTGCTCTTACAGTACAAACTTAATATGCTCATGTCAAAAAATACTAGAAAAGATAATTTTAATCATTAATTTTGCAAAATCCAATGTAAGATTTATAACATAATTTAAAAAAATTAAAGAAACAATATTAAATAAGGTATTAATTACTCAGCAGACAGATCTTTCACACTGTGGGTACATACACCCAAGGAACAATGGAATTGTATGTTCTTGATAACCTGGAACTGGAAGTCCAGGGCAGTTTTCTTCAGGGGATTACAGCAAAAGAGTTTTTGGGCAGGAATTGGAATGTAAGCTGTATAAAATAGATCCACATGCCACAAATTCCTTGGTACATGTTCTCTGGCTGTCCTAATGCTCTATGTCCTACTTGAATTTAAAGATGTAGTTAGCATCTTTTCATCAGCCACACAGAGCTTGACTAACTCTACAGTTCTATACTTACCATAGATACTGAAGTTCAGAGAAACAAAAATTCCAGATTTTACAGATCAAATACCTTAGCAATCCTCTGATTGCCAGATTATACTGAATTCAGTTGCAATTCACAGGGGTGGAAAACACTGGTTTTTTCAGAATTAGTATCCTCTATATTAGGATATAGAGGCATCAGCAGTCCTTGATGTTCAATAGCTGTTTGAAGAGTCTCCTTAAGTTTTACCGCTTTTGTGAAGTCATTATTTTTATTTCACAATGCCATAAAAGTTTCATTTTCACATATACAGGGCCTTTGCGAGCTGAGCATAAAAATGCATCCATTAAATTTATCACAGGCATTCAGCACAGTAATATGGAGCTCTGGACTGAATTTAAAGAAAAATTAATCTGCAGTTGGAACATACTGTGTTTATGCTCATTTACAGAGCTTGTATTACAGTCAAAAGTAGAGTCTTAAAAGTAAAGTAACAAAAAAGCTTGCGCATTGCAGGTCCAAGGTAGAAAAATTTAAGATCCTTTGTATACCAAATTTGCACTATTGCTTCTTGGTTTTCTTACGTCTTTCGTCTAAAAGCTCATCTTCCTCTAAAAATAAAATTAATTACAACCTATGAAAGACTAAGTCCAGAAGTCATTCTAATAAAAAAGTGGATTCGAACCACTGTATGGTATGCTTCTACTTCCAACATTCACTGCAACCTACTTACTAGAAAGCCACCTAAAACATTGTAAAAGGCTACTGCAGCCAATCTGAAAATGCAGACTGTCCAGGTTGTAGATCAACTGTTCCACAGCTACAGAAACATTTATTTTTTCCTTCACGCCTCTGGCAAGAATCTAGAAAGAGTCCTGCAATCTCATAAAATGTTGTGCCGCAAAGACTGTGCTAGCTCTCTGAATTTCTTCCTTTTTCTTATATGCCTACTTGTTCAAGTACTCCATTGCCTGTGTTTGTGCATGTAACCTGACAGCAGTGGAAGAGTAGCTAATGCACAATGACAAGCAGGTACAAATACTCCTCCATAGTCATGCAGCAGGGCAGAGATGTTTCCATAGCATTATTTTAAAACAAACTCTTTGTTTTATGCCTTTTGTGACATAGCTTACACTACAGTTTTGCTAATATGATCAAAATATTTTCCACAGCTACAGAGACGTAACAGTTTCCAGTAAATCTCAACGATGAACTGTGATTTATGCCCAAAGCCAGACAGTAGAGAAATTTAGGAATACATGAATATTTTACTGCGGTTTAAACTACCAAGACTCTTCAATATTTAAATGTATAAATCTCTATCTATCCATACATAACTACAAAAAATTATGCATGGTACAAATTATTTCTAGTAATTTCTTACTTTTAAAAGTTGCCACAGATTCTACTCACCAGCTCTTAATGGTCTAGGGACTCCTCCAACAAAAATTGTTTTCCGAGGATCAAGTGGCTGTGAACCATCCATCACAAAGTCACTATCACTGAGATTCCACGGACGGATCTGAACCTATTAAATTGGGAAAGAAAACAATATCCTACTTTAAGTTTCACTACAGTGTGGAAATATGTTCATCAGCTTTTATAAATTGTCAGTCATAACCTCATTACCTTAGCATGTCCAGGTGCTTTGTTTTAATCCTATTAATTCAAAATACTACCATTTTAAAATAATCCAAGTGTTCCAGATGTTGATCTCCGCCAGCAGTAGTTTACTTTTGATTTTTTTTATCTTCATAATTTCCAATGTTGCTTTAGACAGATGGCAGCTACAGCCTGAAGGCCATCAACTGTGTACTTACTGGCTTGTCCTTGATAGTGGGGCTGGAAACACAGAGATAGAGCTTTCCATCTTCTTCAATGCAGGCATCAATCAGGGCCTGAACAGAACTCTCTTCTTGGAACAGGAGGAATGCGTAACCTGGAAAAAGACCCAAACCAACTGATGTATTTTCTCTCATCTTTATTCTACATAATCATCTTTTCCAGTCACTTTTCAACACAAAAGTAAAATAAAATCAAGCCAATTCTTTCATATTAGTCATCTTCTTTAACTATGTACTACATTGCCATAATTAACAGAACTCCCATCTGTAAAATAATTGTCAGAAGAGACTAATAACCAAATAAAAGCAAACACGTCTGCTCTATCAGGCACTGGAAGCCTAGGCTAAACATCATTCATTGGCTGCAACAGACATTATACAATGAAAATCCAACTTGGCACAAAGGACTAATCTCTATTTTAGAGATTAGATCAAAGTCTTTTATTACATAAGTGACCCAGCAAACCTTTCAAACACTACAGAAACAGGAATTAAAATGATTATTTAATGCTACATAAAAACAGTCAGACAGGCAAAGAACCTGACACATTACTTTCACAGTTACAGTACGAGAGACACTAAATTTGTTACTTTACAAATAACCCAATAGCACAATTAGGGTTGCATACTAAAACAAACTTTAAATGGATCATAAATCACATATCTTTCTGAGATTACTACCAAGTTTAGAATTTTCACACAAAGTTATGTTTTATGACTTTGATGGAGAAGTAAATGCTGAAGCAGATGCTCTAGAGCGGGCTTGGGAAAAGGTATCATGGGTGCATTGCCAAGCCTTTTGGAAATGTTCTTGTATTTCTGAGAGAACCTATATAACCACCAGCCATTTCTTACTGCAAACAGACATTGTAGGTTCCCAATGTAAAGGTGGTAGGGTGTATCTCGAACACCATTAAAGAATCAGTGCATTAACAATGTAAAATTTGAGAAACAAATGCACAGCTGATTTTAGACATGTGGGAACAAAAACAGGATTTAAAGAAAAAGCTGTTAAGGTCTATACTGGTGTTTCTAGTAAGTTGCACCTTATTTCTTACCCCTCATACCACAGTCCCATCCCAGCTACATAAAAGGGACACATGACAGGATTTTATGCATGCTCTATTTTTATGTAAATTTTATTTAGTTTCTTAACAAGTATCTCACAGGGAATCTTCTGGCTTGGGCTGAAGCAATTCCTAGTAAAGTCCATTCTTCACTGCCGAACAGTATTTTTTTTAATGATGACCTGTTTAACTTAAGCAAATCTGTAGTAATTTAAATTCAGAATCTGTTTTAATGGGGATATCTTTCACTTTTTTTCACAGAATTTAAAATGCATGTATTACCATGCAAAACTCAATGAATGAAGGCATGTGCCAACCAGCATGGGTGAGATAAGCTCCATGTAACTGTCCTCACTTGGTCAGAAGACAGGCACACACATTCCAGTTGGAATGGAGAGCTCAGTACAAGAATGATGGGAGTACAAAAACTTGATTAATCAAAGGCAGGGTTAATTGCACAAGAGACTGTCTAAGAAATCAGGCATACAAAGATTCTCCAGATACTGATTTTTCATCAGTTCTTATCCTAACGCAAATCAAAGGTACTGCCATATAGGTCCAGATACGCAAGGATGGTAAGTGCCTCCATATAATCCACTACCTTTGTGTCCGCAGCTATTAATATGCTTAGCTGAAGCACCTTGTAAAAAGATAGAAAATCGAAGTACAAGAACTTGATGAGGAGTGATAAGGATTACTACACATTTCACAGAAAATTCTGACATGGATGGGACACACAAAGATTGCCGAGTCCATCTCTTAAATGAACGGACTATAAAGGGATTGAATCCACAACCTAGATTGTTATTAGCACCATGGTCTAACCAACTGAGCTAATCTCAGGGTCGCTTCATCCAACCACTCCTGACATGGAAAGGAAAGCGGTAAAAAAACCATACGTTAATACTGCCTTCTCAACCTCATCTGAAAAGCATGTACTCATGTCTTAGTTTATCTTACTTAATTAAAAGCCTCAGAAAGCCTTGTGTCATGAGCTCAGCTGTACTACTCCCCCTCTCAAGACATAAAGTTAGGATATAGCCTGTACCATCAAACTGGTCTGTTTGTAGTTTTGCTCCACAGCTCTGGGCCTTCAATGATTTACAGTGCAATTTATCTTGCTCCCTAAGTCTAGCCTGGAAGAAAATAAACAGTTATTTTTGTTTAAGAAAACCAGCCTGGATCAATACATCCAGGCTGGATCAATGGGCCAAGGCCAACGGCACGAGGTTCAACAAGGCCGAGTTCGGGTCCTGCACTTGGGATACAACAACCCCAGGCAGTGCTACAGGCTGGGACAGAGTGGCTGCAAAGCTGCCTGGTGGAAAAGGACCTGGGAGTGTTGTTTGACACTCAGCTAAACATGAGCCAGTGTGTGCCCAGGTGGCCAAGAAGGCTGATGGCATCCTGGCCTGTATCAGAAATAGTGTGGCCAGCAGGACCAGGGCAGTGACCATCCCTCTGTACTTGACACTGTTGAGACCACACCTCAAATGTGTGTCCAGTTCTGGGCCCCACTGCAAGAAAGACACTGAGGTGCTGGAGCGTGTCCAGAGAAGGGCAACGGAGTTGGGGAAGGGTCTGGAGCGCAAGTTCTGTAAGGAGAGGCTGGAGGTGTTTAACCTGGAGAAAAGGAGGCTCAGAGGAGACCTTATTGCTCTCTACAACTGTGTGAAAGGAGACTGTAGTGAGGTGGGGGGGCAATCATCTTTTCTCCCGGGTAACAAATGATAGGACAAGAGCAAACACCCTCCAGTTGTGCCAGGGGAAGTTTAGATTGGGCATTATGAAAAATTTCTTCACTGGAAGAGTGGACAAGCACTGGAACAAGCTGTCCAGGGAAGTGATGGAATCACTATTGCTGAAAGTGTTCAAAATACATGTAGATGTGGTGTTTAGGCACATGATTTAGTGGTGGACCTGGCAGGGTTACATTAATGGTTGGACTCGATGATCTTAGAGGTCTTTTCCAACCTGACTGATTTTATAGCCATGTAAAAAAAAAGAGAATCCCTTCCAAAGAACCTAGACTTGCATAGTCTGCACACAAACTACTTTCCATCACTTGTCCTGGACCAGGGTACATTTCCTGGCACAGATCAATTACACATTAGCCACACACTTCTCCAAAGAATACCAGTTCTGCAGCCAACCAGCCTATATACATTAGCTAGAAAGTGCTTTCAAAGGGAAATTAGAGTCTTATCCTTGGTATTTCTTTTAGACACCATGAATTAGGGCTATTCTTGTTACTACAGCTACCACATGACAACAACTGCATGGCACAAATGTTATTCTTACCCATTTCTGCTTTCTCAATATACGCTTTTATTGGATTTTTTTTTCACCTCAACATCCGTAACTCATGAACTATTGTGGATGTTTAATGTCTGCAAAGCCAGTGCACTGGTGGAAGCCACGTGCATAAATATGATAAAGAAGAGCCTAACTAGTCTTTTTGTGAACTGCAATTAGCACGTGTGGTAGAAAGTACATGTCACAGTGAAACACGTGGGGGAGGTAGAGTGAAGAGTATGAGATGTTCTACTGTACTGTGAGACAGCTTAAAGCCCTAGTTTGTTTTTTTTTTTTTTTTTTTTTTGGATAACACATTAGTCTTTTAACTTGAACAGCTTCACACCCAATAGCAATACAAGCCTGTTTGCAATGAAAAAGCAAAGCCATTCTAATAAGTTTTCTTTGAAGGAAGCTGCTTCATGGCTTTGGATCATGTACACCAACGGTAGCAGGTCATGTTCAGGTATTACATACCAAGAAACAAAGGTTCTATGTTTTGTACATATTTCACAAGGTGAAAAGTAATAGATGAAAGAGTTTTATAAAAATCTCTTGTTCATGTGCACCTCTACCAGAATTTATACCTCCCGTGGGAGTCAAGGTTTGGTAACTCCTGTTAATGTTTATCACTTAACTAAATTCCTCTGCATAACACTGAAACTATTACTAATATTCCTATTTTTGAAGCAATCAGTGTAGGTGACTTTGATAATACTCATACTCAGAAGATAACCTCAAATAATAGGCAAGTCTTTCTGGAGGTAACTGGCTTTAGAGCTACAGTTCCTGATTTCTAAAGATACTGTACTGTTTATAGTCATGAGCTGACATTTCTCTTAATAAAACAAGACCAAGAAATTACATATTTTTTTAATATATTTGGTGAGCACTGGAAACAGAAAGCCCATCAGGTAAGTTTGAAAGGCCTAGCTGTTTGAAGAGTCCTACGAAATTGAAATTTTTCATTTTTTGGTATTCATTATACAAAGAACAAATCCAAAGCAAAGCATTCTAGACTAGATTCATGCTAACATAATCTTCTGAGCAAGGAAAAAAATTCTTTATTTCACAGTAATATGGAAGTTTACCACAAGGAAAAAGGATGCTTCTTGTTAAGCATATTCTGTGTAGGAATCAGAGAGCAGCTTTAGGTTCTATCAATCTCCAGCTAATTCCTGACACTAGTGGGCTTAGAGGAGGAGTCAAGAAAATGAGCGCAAGCCAGCATGGCACTGCCCATGTAGTGACATGCCAGTGACTGCAGTGATATTTTGTGTTGGGGCTGGTTCCTCTACTGTCCTGACAGATCTCTAGAGAGGACACTAAGTGGCCTCACTATAGTGCAATTCTTGCCCAGAGAATGCTGCACCTTAACTTAAATCAGAAAGAATCAGTCCAAGCTGCAGGTTAATACAACCACTGGATCTATACAACCCATCTTTCAGTTTTTCATTTAGTCATCTTTGATGGGAGAATTAACTCCAAAACACGTGTGAAGTGAAAAAATGTGGTGCTGCACTGTATTTGTGAAACCCATGTATCTAATCTTTTACATATCCTCAGCTCGGGTAAATGAATCAAGCTCAATGTGCTTATGCTACAGTGACCTGAATTGCCCTCTATACTTCACTGGCTGTACTGGCCAGATTCACATCGATTAAAGGAAGCTTAGACACTAATCGCACATGAAGACACCTACAGTTACTTGCCTGAATCCAGAGTTTGATCCTATTCAGTGTGATCAAATTAGCTGGTAACAAGTTTAACAGAACTCGTATGGACCTGAGGTTTTGCTTCTGAAACCAGAAGCAGAACATTTCCAACCTAAGTTTTTCAGCTAGTCAGTTCTGAGTTAGCAACTCAGAACCTTGAAGAAAGAAGCTATTGCACAACTGTTGTGATACAAGGTAGCAGAAACAACTAGTTAGAAAAGGCTGCGGACACTGTCCTGTTTAAATCAGATTATCCTCTGAGACAGACTATAAATAGTACAGAGGACACAAACAACTGGATGTATTTTGAAAGGCATTTTTTGTATTTCCACATCCTCATGGCACCATTTCTTTGACAGCTTCATTATCACAAGGAGTCCTCACAACCCGGCAAGTTACTTTGGGCATGTGCATTGTTTCATATATAAGTGTATTGGCCACCTACAATTACAGTTGGCCGATCACTGTTACAGACTTTGTACTTTGAGCTCAACAGAGTTTTTTTTCACAACAGAGCTTCCTTGTAAGATCAGTGTAAAGTTGTAAAAATTCCTGTTATGTTTGGGTCTAATTTTGTGGTGAACCAACACAAAAAGTAATTAGTTAAGAACAAGCAGTTGGTGTTTCTCAGGAGGTAGCCAGCCTTGATGGAACAAGACACTTTCTGAATTTCTTTCAGCAAGGAAACACTTATTATGAACTTGGTCTTCCCTCAGGACCTTCTGTAAGCAGAGAGCTTGGAAGGAAGCACAGCCTGGAAAACTGAACAACAGTAAAAAAAAAAACCCAGGCTGCATCTCTTCACCACAGAGAAGACTTACATGAATCACTTCAGAACGGCATAATTCTGAGATGTCTTCGGACAGAAATACTATGGCAAATCTCTAATGAGACTGAACAAAGAACAACATAGACACTGAATTGATTTCATGGAGAGTGACAGTTTAGAAAACGGGGATTGAAAATAATATTAATTCCCTGAGCTAATATAGTATATATTTCTCAACTGGTTACTACTGATTGATCTCAAAGCTTTATTTTGCCTATCCTTAGCTGTTTCAGACATCTTACTAATATATGTATACATGGTTCTTGTCTGTCCACGGAAGTAATACTAATGAAAGACAATTCTTAATGAAATTCTTCTACAAAATAATCACGGGTCATATGTATTGCATTGAACAAAAGAGATACAGACACAGTATCAGTCAGCAGTTGTACATTTCCAGAGTATTTACAAAGAGAAATCTATATTGTATTTTAAATGTGTTAGGCTACATACAAAAAATACTGAATAATGCAGCAAACCGAAAATTAGGCTGAAGTGTTAAGACTGAAGAACAGTAAATGCTATTATTTTTCAAGCAAGGATCAGTTAACCATGGGAAATCAACTTATCACTCAGGTTGCAAATGTTTCCTGAATTAATTAGATCAACACAGAGAAGTTCTTCTATTTGTATTCTCTGCTTTTAAGAAGCTCTGCTTACACCATAGTTTGGGTTTTTTTCCTACTGTGGTAATTATAAATAACCCAACTATATCAAAAAGCTCTATCAAATAAGGAAATCTGGAAATACATCCTTAAGATGTTCATATGCTGAGACAGGACTATCTCCTTGGAAACGAATGCCAGAATCCACTCCTTTCAGTTAAGAATATATTACATCTTCTATCTTCTATATATTCATCACAGACTCTGTGAGATGCATCTTCTTCAAAGAGTTCCTTGGGAATTTCTCTTGGTAATTTATGAAGAGAGATGCACTCTTTAAGATAATCAAATTTAACTTGACAGTAGCTTTGTGTTCTGGGCTGACAATCAAAAAAGCCAAAGTCTCTTTGTTTGTCTTAGAATTTCCACGTAGCATTCACAAATGCTATCCAAATGCTTTCAATTCCATTTCCCACTCTTTAGAGGGCCCATCGGGGATAATAACCCTGTCTTTTCCCCAGCATAGATGCACAGATAAATAAAGAATCAGCTTACAAAAGAACCATACCTACATTTGTCACTTCCACAGAAGGAATGAATTGCTGCCTTCTCTACAAAATCAATAATCTCTGCATTGCTTTCAAGTCTGGATCACACTTCTGCATTTATTTTATATGTAACAATACATGACTGTACATGTACAGAGATATCCTACATAATTTAATTATTTAATCTACAGAATGGTTCTTCCAACATCTGTAAGTAATAGTAAAAAATGTAGTCTAACAGCAACACTAGAAATAGTTTTAAAAAAATCAATATTTAATCATTTATCAAAAAAGATTAGTGCTCCAACAGGAAGTTAACATCCTAAAAGTGAAAGATGAATAGTATTTGATTGTCTTGACTGGATAACCAAATGCATCCTTCTGCATCCTGCCTTTAACTTCCTAGGAAAATATTTATCTAAGATTTAGTCTTAAAAAATTTGACCGAATTTCAGTTTTGGAAACTAGACAGAAATGCAAATACAGAACTGATGATCAATGACACATATAACTACACAGTGTTGACCTGATCAGGCACAGTAACAAAACAGGTTTTAGACTCAGTATGTTAGGGAACCATATCTGAACCTGCACTGAAACAACAGATTTAACTGTTCACAGGGACTGCAAATTATACCCTTTGGAAAAAGATGAGACAGTTTCCCAGAGCAAGATTTGCACTCAGTGACAGGTCAAAGACCTTCCAACTCTCTTACCTTTTGGTGGAAAATAGGACTTGCTCTCTGCTTTGTGAGGCCAGTCTACTACCAAGG
This sequence comes from Rhagologus leucostigma, assembly GCA_013397725.1. Taxonomy (NCBI): domain Eukaryota; kingdom Metazoa; phylum Chordata; class Aves; order Passeriformes; genus Rhagologus; species Rhagologus leucostigma. The sequence continues at coordinate 720,566 of VZTD01003639.1, read as the reverse complement.
GCCCAAATCGTCTGAAGCTGGCAGTAATTTCATCTAAAAACAAGTACAATAGTTGCAGTTAAAGTAAATGACTCAAGGAAAAAATACTATCAAGCAAAGACCTTTGTTTCTAGCAAAGGTTGACATTTCATGGGAAACAGAACAAAATTTAAAAGTTTCATAATCAAAAAACTTTAAATAGATGCCATCTTCCAAGGTGTTAATATTTACACAATGTATTTCTGGTGATTTTAATCTTACATTTGCCTTCTATTACTTAAAAACAGCAGCATTTAAAAGCACATGGGCAACTAAAGCCATTCGTTAAAACTTTTGTGGTACTCTCCTAAATTCAAATCAGAATCCAGTTTGAATGAAATCAAATCAATTTACTGTTTAGAGATGTACAGTTCAGAGCTTTGTAAGTAGATATGTAGACACCAAATAACACCACAACTAATACGCCAGCAGTTTCCTATATAGGAAATATATACAGGATATCTGTCCTATAGCAGACACTATGCATGTATCAGAGAGAGAAATTTAAAACTGTCTATTTAGAGGTGCTTCTAACAACCATGAATAGTCTTGTTGCAAGATCTACTACACCCCTTGCACAACTTTGTGATGTCTTTCTATCCCAGCCACACCTACATGTCACTGACTGGAAAAGCTTTAGCCATGAGGAAAAAAACCCCTAAACTATATAAAAGCAGCAACACAAACACAAACATGCTCAATTTCTTTCAGTCATATCCTCCCGTCATCATATAAACAGGGAGGAAAGAAATAAAATGTATTTCCATGTGTTTTTGTTTAGCATTTGTATTACAGTCAACTGTACTGAAGTGTGTAAAATAAATCCCTTAGTACATCGTAGGAGAGCATCTCAATGAAAAAGGAACCAAAATCTGGTCTTTCCATGTCTGAAAGTTAATTAAACACAGTCATCTTATTTGGTTTGCACGTTATTCTAGGATTACAATGAACTTCCTAAAGGGACCTCTGTTTACCCTAGAAAGTTAACACGCAATTTACATTTATCTGCACAGGAGAAACCTCATATTAAACAGCACAATTACTTCAAATCACCACTGGTGTACAAAGCCATTTCAAGTGCATCACTTAACAATCTGAGTTTCTGCAGCACAGTCTCTGTTCGATGCATCAAGAGTGCTCTGCCACTTAACCTAAGTTTCTCTATTTCTCATCAGGAATAACATTAACCTTTCTATACCACTGCTGAGATCTTCAGGTAATAGGAAAATAGAATATGAAATTCATTTATGAATGGAAGTTTTCTATGAATACAAAATAAAGCAGGCACAAATAGAGGAGGGCTAAGATGTATTTGAAAGGAAACATGTATTTGAAAGGAATATGCAAGATAAGCAGGAGCACACACTCCAGGCATTACATACAACTCCGTAATCTGCAAGTGCAGAATCAGAAACAACTGCACCATCCCAAAACCAAAGGAGATGATATTAAGCTCCCATCAACTTATATACTGGGTATTAACATACCCATCAACTTATATAAAGAACATACAGTTATAGCCTTTTGCACCACATTATTTTGCTGAGTGCCTTATTTTTACTACTTCAGTCAGGTTTTTCATGACCTCTCTTTGTGTCTCCCTCCAAACTTAGTCTGCTTAGTTTTCAGGAAGCTCACCTTCATCAATATCTGGTGGAAGACCTCCAACAAACACTTTCCGAGAAAAACGCTCGATTCGTTCTCCGTTCTGATGAGCTGAATAGCAGGTAGGGGAATTCAGGACTCCAACTTGATCACTATGACCATCGTCTAGCAGGCCATCATCTATTGGGAAGAGGGAAGAACGGCCTTAAAAAGAAAAGATAATAATGTACATTAAAATAATTTTGTGGCAGTACATGGTTATGTAATTTTAGGGAATGGGGGAATAGCAGTCTGGAGAGTCAAAATGAAAATACCAAGATATTAGAATAAGTTGACATTAGTTTAAAAAAAAATTAAGAGAATGGAAAAATTAAACTTCAAAATGGAATTTCAAGATTGCAAGCTGACATCACTCTATGTGTAATACTTCATACTATATTATATGGTAGTTGCTCTGCTGCATCCAGGAGGAAAGTGGTAATTTTGTTTTAAATAAAGGGTATTATTTATGAAGAGAAAGTATTACAGATTGCTTAAGTGAGTTTTCTTAGTTTGCTTTTGGTTTAGCTTCAAGTTAAACTGATAACTTCCTCCACCTGAATGACTACTGCATGTCTAAAACCCTTAAATTTTAATTGAATACAGAAACTGAAACATGATGGTCACAATAACAAGTTTCAAACAGGTATGTCTTCTAAAGGTATCTGATGCTGATAACATCAGAATAGATTCAATTTCTAAGAAAGTAAGAGAATTTTAGTAAATGTGCAAAATGTAACACTTAAAAAATGAGTCACAGTGCTGATTTATCCTTCTCACTCTCAATTTACCACAGTTTTGGAGGGAAGCCTCGTGGTGGTTCCTAACATGTAGTAATCTGCAGTGAGTTTACTGTGACCCTGAAAAGCAAGTGTAAAATCTGCGAAGTTCACGGGATGGCTTTGCAAATGCAATCTGACCCAAACAGACACTTAGAGGGCAGAGGGAAGTGAAAATATGGTAATTCTGTCCCATGTATTTCTTCCCTATTTCATATTTACAAATTTTATAGAACTCCAAACAAAAAAAAAATTCAGAAGGTCAGGATATTCATCTTGGCATATCCAATCTTTTATTGCTTTAGATCAGCAACATTAAGATTACTGACAGTTTCAGAGTCAGAAGTCAGTCTTTTAACTGCAAAAAGCCCCAAAAGAAGGAATCTGTGAAGCAAAACAGATAGGCCACATCACCACTTCTTCTGAAATGCCGTTTTTCCTGTTTGCCACTCATTTAAAAAATAATTATTAATTAATTCAATTGCTTTCCCAAAAGAAGCAAGAAAGCCAAACCATAAAACAACCCTGCACACTTTTGGGAAACAAGCTAGTTTTTAATCTTAAATAGCCAACTTCTTCCAGATTCACCCACTGAAAACCCATAGGCAGGACCAGTAGGTCCCTGACAGCTGAGTCTGCAGTACCTTGGCTGTGAGCAATACTGCAGTCTTTAATTCTCCCCACTCAGGGGAGCATTACCAGAAAAGCCTGGTAGAAACACCAGCAGATCCAGTGCTGACCAGCTGGGGGTGAGAGTAGTAAGAAAGCCCTTCATTTCCAGAAGACCACCTGAGAATCAGGTGGTTAAAAGACAATGCTGGAGAACAGCCAGCAAACATTATGACAAATAAGCTATGTTATGGTAATGCCTATTGACCCTTCTGTGGTATCTCAATAAAAAAACTGAGTGAAAGCACAGGACGATACAAAACAACCAGGTATAAAATATCACAAAGAGCACAAAATAAAAGCAGGACTGCAGAATTGTACCAAGTAACAACACTGTTAACTACATCATTTTTATGGTGGAAGATCCGTGTCTTCAGCAAGCATCCGATGGAGACGAGTACAGCAAATGCAGAAAGCTGTAGTAGGTTCCTCCTTTCCATTAGGATTGCTGATAGGCAAGTTTGAGAATGACTAGGCAAGAGCAAGAGATGCTTGCTATCATAAGGACACAATCAACAGGTCTGTAACACATCAGCAGAGTGCCTTAGAAAGTGGAAGCATGTAGCTGGTGCTCAATGGGGCAGGAAAGTGAGCAAGCGAGGGAGACATAAAGCTAACACAGCTGGATGAAGCAGGCAAGCAGATTCTTCTTGTATATCACCTATTTAGGCATAAGAGGAACAAGATTGAATCCATGAAGATTTTAGCAGCTGCATAATGTGGATATGAATTTTAGTTATGAAGACAAGTAAGAATGATCAAATTTTAAAGATGTATATGAACAAGTGGCAAGATTTGGTTGCACAATCAAAAAAGGAGGATGCAAAGAATTTCTGAATTACTAATATGAATGATGGAGAAGATGGAGCTGTTACCATAATGACAGTGACAGGAAGAAATGCATAATGGAAGAAATAAGATTCATATTGCCGGAACTTGCAGGAAACTGCAAAGTGGAAATTTTAAGACATTCCACTAATATAGGAGAGTTAGTCTCAATATCTTAAATCTAAAATTACTGTAATTTAGCTTGGTTTATAAGAAGTGCTTCTTAGACAATAAAACTTACAATATAGACAGGTATATAACAGGGAAAATAGTCACAGAATAATCCTCAGATTAATTTATTTTTACCCACAGACCCATGCTAAAATCTAAGAACAATGAGAACTGTTCTTTACAAATAAAACCAGCAGAACACGTTCTGAAGTTATACCAGAGAGCTCAGTTTTACTATAATGTGGGTAAAGGTTTGCCAAAAGCATTGTAGCTCCTCTGAGAGCTAAGGTGACATGAAGGACAATGGACAAACACTTTCAGAGTAATATGGTCTATATGACTCCTAATACTTTCTTCTCCATCCTCTTCACTTTTAAATGTCTCTCAGATAAAGAAAGCAAAATGGTAATTTGCTTTTCCATTTCGATAGGCTTTCACATTTCTCCTGACGACTATGAAGAAAAAGGATAAGCCCTTCTAAACACTTCTTTTTGTTTTATGAAAGTAAAAAAACAAGAAGAATCTGACAGGAATTGACAAAATGATTGTACTCTTACATCCACTGACCATGATCTACAACAACATCGCTCTCTAGATTATGGCTACCAAGCAATCAGTTATGAACCAATGCAGAGACCAAGACAGACACATGAACTGATGTGTAATGTGGTGAATACTGGAAGCTACCAAAGATCTGTAGGGTTTTTTGCATGTTTTACATGGTCTTTATAATAACTTCAGGTCACAGCCTGTTCTAGTTAAAACAGTACAGCTTTTTCAAGGTTAGTGAGCATGTATTGGCTTATACTATGAAGATCTGCTTACTACTTCTAAGAGCAGTCTAGTTGATTTCTTGCTAAGTTTATGAAAGGCTTTTAGTTTTTACTCTGTACACGACCGCTTCTACAGAAGCAAAAGGAGATGAGTTAGAAGGACAACTAGCAATCTGTATACTTTTAAAGGGGGCAACAACTGCAAGCAGTAGCCATTAGCACAAACTAAATTATGATTAGAACTGCAGTTTTTAACTGATTAAAGGATTTGCAATTCAGACACTAAGAGAACAATGATCATAACAATCCAGACTGTACTCCTCCTTCCCTCACACCCTCCATCTTCCCCAAACTAAGACAACATGCAGATAAGCAATTACAATCAACAATCTGGATTAATTAATCATAATGATCAGTAACAGATCAGAATTAATTGAACTGTAACAAACAGAAGTGAATTACCTCGTCTTCGCCCATAACTCCTTGCTGCATGCAAACAAAGGACAAATTGTAAAATGTCAAATAACTGTATCATGCCCACATACTAAAATATTTAAGATACAAAGAATCATGTGGGTAAGCAGTAAGTAAAAATCTGCATCTGTACTTGGTACTGATAATTGTAGATGAGAATGCATTAAAGTCTCACATAAATACCATATTATTTTACTATTAAATTGATGTCAGCACCAGCTGTAAAGAACATTCTTTCAAATATTTCAACATCTTTACACTTGATCTTCACTTCATGTTAATTATGGATGAATTAATTATGGCAACTTTGCAATTCATCCTCTAAATGTGATTTGTATCTTACACAAGTGCCTAAGTAACACACACAAGGTACTGAAATTGTAAAAAGGAAAATACTACTGTAAAAAGTATGTAGCAAGTGTTAAATTAATCACAGAAACATCCTGGTCCACATGGAACAGTTCGTACAATCCTTTGCTGTGACAATGCAAATGCTGTAAGCCGTGACCTTCCTTTTTCATAAAAAGACCTAGCAGAAAATTAACCGCAAGGTTTTGTTTAAAACAAAAGATGCCTTGTGGTAGCAAACGAAATCAGGGCACAAGTCACAAGAAATAGCATTGTAGCAAAAACACTGCACAAAGGCAAAGCAACAATTTCGCACAGACTGCAAGTAAATCCAAGATTTTCCTAACTTTTGAGTTTTGCAAGATTCTTAAAGAGATCACGCTTGTAGCTACAGTTCAGAAGACCATACTGATTGCTTCTCTGCCTGAAGGCTAAAAAACTAAAAATAGACAGATTACTAATACAGAAACTATTAAGCTTTGTGTAATTTCTTAGTTACATTTCCACAAAGTATTTTCTATTCCTGTTTTACAGACTCAGTATCTGAGAAAAATTACTTTAATTATTACACACGGTAGGTTAAGTATCCAAATAGATAATGTTACTATTAACCATAATGTCATAGCAACATTTAGGAACAGACTGCTGTGTCTTGGCATTATTGCTGTGATTTTATGAGGCATCTATACATACAATTCTCCTAAAAGCAACTGTTGTTCTGGGCCACTGAAATACATGTAGATTCATAAAATCACTGATTCATAAACGTCATTCATTGTTCCATTCTCATATTATGAAATACTTATATCCTGGTACCTCCCTTTTGATTAGGAGTTTCCAAAAATTTTATTAGATATAATATTTTTTTCCTTTGTTATCTTGAGCCCTTCTGACTAGAAATTCAGTGGATTGCTTATGGAATTCTGAAAAATGTTTGTTTTTTCTCCCTTAGAACAGTTATTTTTTTACACAACAGTCATCATCTTTCTATCCAACTTGCACTGAACTTACTTTCAGATTTATGATTTTTTCTCTCACAAGATTTTCTCTCTCACATGAAATTATTATTATTGAAGAGAACAGTTTTTGCTTCAAGGTTTTCAGATCCTCCAACTTTCTACTAGTAAGCCAAAACACTTTCTGCAAGTGATATGGGTATCTAACCAAGTGGAAACACGTTAATTCAGATTTCCGACATCAAAATAGAATCCAAAAAATAGTGTATTCTTCTGTGTGATCAGCTCTCTCACTAGGTGCTGGTGAGACTGACGCTGAGCTTCAGACACGTTCTCTCCCTTCCTTGGCCCTCAGAAGACACGCAGTTCTATGTCAGTGTTGCAGCACGTACAAATCTTCTCTGACTCCTGGCCAAAGTGACTCTCACATAGCATTAGCAGTAGTGTCACTAAGCCCTCGCCTAACCCCCACATGCTTTTTTTTTTTTTCCTAATTCCATCCACAAATAAAACTAGAGTAAGCAGAGAAAATTCAAGTGCGTCCCATTCACAGCAATGTCTGCAGTGCCGTCATCTCTCTCAAAGGATAATATAGTGATGCATACTAATACTCATCTTTTGGCACAAGTGTCAGGATACTGCTTTTCTTCTCTTCTGCCCCTTTCAGCCCACCAAACCAGCTCAGCTATTTTCTTACATTTTCATAATTAAGACAAGCTGATATGCAGAAAAATATTTTGTTACAGAACAAGTGAAGTATTTTTCTCTGTGCATTCAAAAGAAGGCAACAGTAATTTTAAGGAAAAACAAAAAAGGGTTATCAAAATGTTAAAAAACCCCAATGCAGTTGAACTTAAAACAGTAGATGCTGCAGTATTTTATATATATGGAAATTACAATGATGTACCAACGTTATCTGCCTATTTCTTGCTTCCGCAAAACAATGAAACAAGGGGAACTGGGAGAAAAACTGTACCTTATGCTGTCACATCATTTACTTTAACTTGTATAGCAAACCTTCCTCCCTAAAATTTAACTGTCTTGCTCTAAATTTAGATTGCAAACTAGTCTGGGCAGGGATTTAGTGCTACTTCGCATCTAGAAAAATGAAGAATTTCTGTATTTACTAAAATAACATGCATATAATGTTTTACACCTTACAGAGCATGCATGCTTACAGAGCGTGGCACCTGTATAAATACAGTTAATTACAGGTTTACCTATACATCTAGATTATACAGATGTATTTAACATACACATAATCAGTGCATATGTTTATAGATAAATAATTGCAGGGAAGACAGCTCTTTTGGAAGAGGCCAGGCACTGTAGGCAAATAATTGATTTACAGCAACAAAAAAGGAGAGCTTAAACTGTTTTCCTTAACTTGTCCAAATAATAAATCATACATAAATTTTTCTTTTAGTTTATAAAGCTGGATATTTTAATTAGCCAGTAACTTGGAAAGACTTCAAATGAGTGAAAATGCATGAAAGACACTTTTATTCTAGAAAATATAAATTAGGCAATACATACAAGAAGTATAATGATGCCCCACAAAAATGAAATCCAGTAACACTGGAACCTTCCAAAATTAAGAGTGCTGTATATATAAAAAAGACATTCCCTTTTAGCTAAAACCTTCTTTTTCTATACCCCTGAAGCTGCCTACTAATGCAGCTTACACCCATCAGAAAAATTAAAATCCCCCTTTCTGCAATGTAAATCAGCTCACAAATTTAAGACAGAAGTAAATACATTTTCTATGCATGCTTATCTAATATCGAGACAGTAGAACTGTATATCATGTGAGCAGTGCTACCACAAAGATACCAAACATATCATTTCATTTTATTCAGACACATATTTCAAATACGTACCAGAGATCAAATATACACATATTGAAGTAACTCAACTGAATGACAGAGCTGAATTAAAAATACTATGTTGTATATCACGAAAAACTACCAGGCAAACTTCCTACAAAGATAACTGTGAAGTTCATAGAAAGATAAAATACTATTTGTCACTAACATTCTGACGTAACAATCAAACAGTGACAGAGACGTGATGAAGCCTTTTTCATTAATAATTGTGATTTAAAGAAATCCATAAACAATTACAACAACAATTTCTCAAGAGTCTAGACTAAAGGAGGTAGGTGCCTAATTCCCATTTTATTCTGCTGGATTTGGGTGCCCGAATTCCATTTAGATTTCTTTAAAAAGAACATCTTCATAGATTTTAAGGCTGAAAGACATCATTATGACCGTTTAAGCTTGGCACGCCTAAAAGACTACAGAAGCTCATTTAGCAATTCCTGTATAGGAAGTTCAGTAATTTCTGTTTGAAGTAAAACAGCTTTCTTTAAAAGCACAACCACTTATGGTATCTGTTATAGTATCTGTCTCTAAGAAGTCTAATACGCCCTTGCTAAAATAATCTAATAGGGAATTATGTTTCAATAGCCATTGAAAAAATTCAATGCATTAGAACTATACAAGGTGGTGGGAACCCTGTAATGGGGAAAAGCACCCTACATCCCAATAAACTTGACTCTTGCATTATTACTTGCTTCAAAAATGTTCTCTCTAAGCTGACAAAGATGTACCCAGATATTCCAAAGTATCTTTTGACTTTTGAGAGATAACAGTCATTAAAAATGCATTGCTTTTTTTACAGCTTAAGCTGAAACAGATATATAATTATAATATATATAATTTATTAAAACACGTAAATCAGGTTTCCTTTGGTTCATTTCATTAATTTGAATAATGAAAACTGCAAATATTAATATTAGGTACACTTCAGCAAGCACACTTTAAATGAGTTGGAAAAAATCTTATCATTTAAGAAGAGGAAAAACGACCTTAAAAAAGTTTTATCTAGAATAGCTTAGTCTTAAAAGGGCTGCACAATTTCAGCCTGGCTCATGTCAGAACCTTTCTGGAATCCAGAGATACCAATTCACTAATAGTAATCCAGCTAAAATCCAGAGAGGGTCAGTGTTAAGTATTAGTGCATGCATAAATGGGCTGAGGATGTTTAAATATATTCGTGATTTGCTTTCATGAAGGTCTGGTATTCCTGCTCCTGCTCATAGCTACTACAGTACTTACTGAGAAAGTAAGGGACAAATGTAAATATTTGAATTACCAACTCTTCTTCTCCCAATTCTCCCTCTAAGGCATCAGTTACCGGGACAGAGGAAAATGTTAGCTTGAATCCACCTAAGTGATGAAGTCTACAACTTCATCAACAGGTGTTCAAACCATAATTCTCATTACTGCACATCTGGAGGAAGTCCCTCAATTCTTGCTAAGAAAGAAAGGCTGTGCTCAATCTGAGCAGCTGGAGCTTCCCAAAAGCTGTTCCCAGTGCTTCTGCTCTTGAGCTGTACGAAGCTGCAGTTCAGACACACCAATCTGAAGGGGCTCTTAAGAGTGTTCAGACTGCACTGGCCTGCACTGACAGCTACATCAGACTCCAGCTATGTGGTACAGAGTAGGTGTCTGCAACAAGGTGCTGAATTAAGTTCTAAAGCGCATAATTTTAAAAATTATGTGTTGCAGCACCTTTTAGATACTCAAACTGTTATTTTTATCTCACCTACTAAGGCTGAAAATAATATTGCAGCTTTTAAAGAGGACAGCAGTCACACTAAGTGCTACCTTTCAAAGTAGAAGAGAAACCACACCACCGTTAAAAGCAAGACATTCTTCAGTGCATGTTCTAGCTTTGTGGTAAGGTTTTAGGATAGACTGGTACCACTGTGTTTTTCTGGTGTCCATGGTAACAACAAACCCCTTTTTTCCTAGATATTCCACAGAGTAAGAATACTTCCCATGTGCTTTTTAGCATGCAAAACTCTAAAAAGAGAAGTTCACCATTCTAAGTAAAAATAAAATGAATTAAAATATTAATTTCTTACACTCATCTTATTGAATAATTTCAGTTTCTCTTAATACCTTCCCATCTAACACTTCCTTGTACAGCAGCAGATAACGACAATTGCACATACACCACCTGAACAAACCAGTTTGCAGAATAGGTCTTAAAGCTGCAGTTAAATACAGAAAGTTACATGTCGTAAATGTTGTGACATCAAGCACATTGATATTCAGTGTAGAGGAATCAAGACTGCGTTAGCTAAACACTGATTTTATTTCAACAGTTGAGTACCTATTTTTTCTTTTCAATATATTCCACTATCCTAAAGTTACCTACTCAATACCAAAGGATCTACTTCTTCAAATGTCCATCATGCAGTATTTTCCTTTACTGAGTATAAAGGTAAACCTTAATGTCCCTAAGATTTTAAACATTTATTCAGTGTTACACACGGAAAATACATATTTGTTTGCATTTTATATCCATTTGCACAAGTGTAAATGATTGCGCAAAATGGGCAAGGCAATTAAAAAAAAAAACCAAAAAACCCCTCCACATAATTTCAATCCTGAAAAAACATATTCTGACCATATTTTCAATAAAAAGATCTTTACTGTTAACATTTACACTCATCAAGTCAATGACAAAAGTGTACTTCCTTTGTGTACAATAGCTTCCATGTTTTCTAATCTAGAGAAGCTGTGGCATTACAGCTCTAATTTTTCCCAATGTAGAAAATATTGTGTGCAAAACCCCTGATTTATTATTGACTTAGATGGATTACCAAGCTGTGCTTCCTTCTTTAGCCTTGAACAAAGGCTAAAGTTCATGCCTTCACTGAGTAGCAGATGTTCATGAAGTTTGACCTACTGGGAGAGGAACATGAACACGAACTCTAACTTCAGCATATTTCACGGTAGACACATGCCTGACAAAGCCACTTCCAAAAAACCCCAACCAAAAAAAGTTATTTCACACGAGTCTAACACAAAGTGTCTAGTACACTCTTTATTTACCCGATATAGAAAAACATGTGTTTCTGGCCTTCTTATTTTTCTAATTCCTGTTTCAGTATAACAGATTTCTTACAGGTCTTTGGAAAACATACTCCTGGTTTGCTTGAGAACAAAAAAGAATAGTGCATCATTATGAGCATTTCAGATTTCCAGTAAGCTAGATATAATGAAAGGCTGTTGCAAGATTAGCTCTTGCCATTCAACTCCAAAAAATGGCAATAGTCCCATCAGTGCTGAAGACTAGAGGCAAGTAATTCAGTAACAGAACATAATAGTATAATTTTATACCAACATGTCAGATTTAAGCTAAGCTAGAGATAATTAGAAACTGTTACAAGATTAGAACTCACCATTTAACATCAGAAGATTGTCAGTCCCCGGATGTGGATAACTCAAGCGACCTTAAAAGAAAACAAAAACCAAAGAACAAAAAAAATGCAGAGGTTTTAGTTATTATGTTAGAAAAAATAATGAAAAATCATTGCTTAGAATTTGCCTAAGGGAAATAAAGAGCTAATATTTAACTCCAATCACATTAACCAACAATACCCTTGACCCAAGTTAAAGCTGACAAGAACAGACGTCTTAACCTTAATTCTCTGGTCATAAGATCCGCAGTGTACTTTGGGATCAGCTCCAATAGGATAAAGCCACTTTTTGTTTCATGACACCCAGAAATAGTGCTGACTGCTTTAGTCATCTCTTTCACAGTGACTGTGAATAACTGCACTATGCACATTGCTTAACAGAGTGGCATTTCTACAACTTAGTGCTTCTCTACTGACTCAAGTTAAGAAAAATCATGTTAATAAGAATCAAGGCACAAAAGTTTTATTAACTGATTTATGACTGCATCTTGGTGTATTTCATATAACCCTGGTATGTAATATTTTTCAGTAAGTCTAGCAAAATTAGAGCAGTTGTTTATCTACAGATTCAACAAAATTAAAGACTATTATAGATAACATTTTCAGCATTTTAAACTGAATAAAAAATTCTATGAAAACCTTATATCCTGACATTAGATTTTTTCAAGAATTGCATTTTACTACACTGGTGGCACATTATACTTTAGTAGTTAAATGAATGGTTTAAAATGCACAGCTGAAGTGTCTGTTCACTACAAATTTCTTTTTATTAAAGGAGACTTTTTCTGTTTACAGGAAGCTGAAAACATACCAGTACTGCACACTGACCTAGAGAGACACTTACAATAGCCGCTGTGTTTGGAAAAACTGTGGTTTAATGTGCAAAAAACTGCATTGCCATCTATCTTGCTATTCAAATATACTTGCTTCCTTATAATCTGAAGAAGATCTATATATATACATATACATACATATGAATATTGTGACTTAAACATATAAATCTTTTGAAGCAAATAAGAATGCTTGTAGAGGCATAAAGAAGAACCCAGTCTGGAAGCAATGGGCATGTAGAACTCAGAGACATTTAAAGGGTCATATATACGCAGATGGCTTTCAAGAAAAAGAAACCACAGGTGAAAAAAAGAAAGAAAACCAAGTCAGCAATTTATATATTAAGGCTGTCTAGCAATTCTCATCATACTCTGTTTGGTCCCCTACTGCTGGTAAACCCATGAGTTTAGCAGCAAGACTATTTCTTGAAATAGTTCTGAGTCCCAACGGACACCTTTGGGGTTAAATAAAAAACATTTCTGCTGTAAATCTGTAAATAATAGGGTTTAGCTTTTGCTCTTCTCCTTTAAGAAACCAACAGGGTAATTTTCTGCCAAAAAATAATTTGAAAATATACACATTGCAAACACTGAAATTTAAAACTTCAAAATAGCAAGATTAAGATAATTCAGGAAATTTGGTTCAGCTTTATTATTTAGAGATTGGCAAAAAGATTTTTATACAGCTATGTACTATTTCTTTTCCCACAGATTTTATTATTGTAAGCATGGATGGTATCAGAACACCCGCAGATTAGGTAAGAACAATTTTCTGTTGAATTTGGAAGCACTGAAAGTCTAGGGCAGGTTCATGTAGAAGGGCAGATGAATGCCAACCAGAAGGACTCTGCTGTCTTCTCTAACTTCTACAGAATCTTTGAGTAGACTTAGGCAACATACTAAACAACAACCTTTGTAGGAGCCTCTGTCTTTATGTTTCTTGTCTTCAAAACGTCCAGTTTTAATATATTTTTTCTGTCATACTGAACATCTACTGTTTCTTGTAACTATAAAAATTCTGCCCTTCTAGCAATGCGTGCTGGTAAAACAGGGAAAGAACTGGGAAAAAGGCATCCTTAAATTGCAGTCTGGGAGCTGCCACTGGTTTGCTCAGCCTGGTGTATAACAAGCTACTTTGCTATACTTAGTTCCTTGCTCTACCAAGGCTGATACTCATTTGTCTAACAGCAAGAATTTCACAAGATTACTGTTATATCATGTTTACATACATTGCTATAGAAATATTCGCAACAATATGAGGTGCTCCTTGCAAATCAGAATGCTGTATTTATCTAATATAACAAAATAAATTTTGAGACATTATTATCTTGAACTTCCTTGAGTCTGTGATGACAGTCTTTCTCCCTGTCTGAATTTATCCTCTTTTCCTATTTAGCAAAAGAGACAAAGGATAGGGGTTTTCTCCCTGTAATTAATTCATAAACAGAAGTCAGACTTAAGGCCTAGCAAGAGAGAAACCCACCAGTGTCAACACATGGGGAAGAAAACTTCTAAAGAATAGTAAATTCTAGGTTTATAAGTCTGCTTTTGCTTTTTCCCCCTTATAGCTTCACAAATAAGCTGCATCTGAAATACAGATGACAAGGTGAAATAATGAAGGACTTCTCATTGAGTGGAAGGGAGGGAGTGCACCAGGCATCTGAGCCCACCACTGCAGCTCAAAACCCTCTCTTGCTGTTGGGGAGATGAATTTGTTCACTCAGATAATAAATGATTTCAAGGTTAGAAAGGAAAATAAGTAACACAATATTCAGTACACTGCTGTATTGATACTTTTAAGTCTTTTTACATGGTTATTTCAATGAAATCACACTTAACTGCATTCTGATGAACTAAACCCCTGTATTTGCTACCTGGTCTAATACTTGGACTTAACTTTAAGAACATTTTAAACATAGAATGTTTGCTTACTTTTTCGAAATGCAATCACTGCTACTTATTTATGATGTTAATTTAGGTTCTTATCCCTCAGATTAATCTATTCAAGTAAAAGGCACTATTTTCTACGCTGTCCACCTGAATTTCATGACATACATAAATTCAAAATATTTGACGCGTGGAACTGGGTTCAAGATCAGTTTTACACAGAGCTCAGAGCACAGTATTTTTTAACAGGTTATTCTAGTTAAATGGACATTTAAAATAAAATATCAGTATGTAGAATACAGGAGATGGGAGTACCATCTTTTAACAATTTACTTTGCTTCTGTCACATACATCTTTCTAGCTGGCTATCTTCACTCTATGTTATTCGATACATTAAAAAAAGATACCATTTTAAGAACAAGGCACAAATCCTATCTAATCCCATCCTGCTTCAATGTCAGTAATCTAGAACTGCATAAACCATTCAATGGTCTTCTAGCAGTTCCAGTGGCCTCCACCTGCTTAAAAAAGTAGTTTTAATAATAAAGATGATGGAGCAGTTTAAAATCAACTACCAATTAGTTAGAGAATATCTAATATTTAAATAATAGACTTAGTCCATTCCTGAAAAATGGAAAGTAATTAATTCACTATCTCTCTACAGAACTTGTCTACAGAATCCAAAATTTATAACCTGCTGCTATCTGGAACAAATACAATGCCTAGTATTGCCATTCTGTATCAGAAAGATCATCATGTTACAGAAATTTTGTCTGTGCAAACCTGAACTTGCCACTTCACCATGTTACTGCTAATTAGTAATTCTCATTTACCATGGCTAAATTGAAACTAGCATTGCTAGGAAGCAGGTATGCCTGACACTTCTTAGTCAACTAGAGTTCTATTAAACCTAACCTCCTCTTCCTTATCTAAATGTAATCAGTACTAACAGAACTGCCTGCCTGGTGCATATTTCTCAATGCATTCTTCTGTAAGGACAGAAAAAAATTAAAAGCTTCAAATAAATTTTGGTGGGCCAGTTTATCCACTGAATCCAATTAAAAGTCTAGCTAATCCAAACCATGAGGAAAGACTAACAAACTTAGTTTTAGCAACATTTCTGTGATCTCATGTTACTGATAGGGGCAATGGAAATTTACATTTTTGTAAAATTCTTCTCAGCATACAGATGTAGTTGTGCTTATTCACTTTTCATTTTAAGGGAAATTCACATCTACTTTTAGAAATGCATACTTTCTATTTCTATTTAACTAAACTGCTGGAAGGAGTCCCCATATATTAAAACATTACTGCTTTAAACATTACTGACTCACAGATTCACAAGTTTGGTATTTCATGTCTACTCCCCCCCTTTTTAAGAAAAGTCTTAATTCGTTGTATGAAGAGATTGAGAATCAAAAATTTCTCACCCTTTTCCCTTTTTTTTCAAGAGATCTCATGACTAGAAGAGAAAAAGCTTCCAAGACAAGCTTTTCCCAGTAAGAGTGAATGGCTGAGGATCACGGCAGTTTCAAACAGCACAGTTTTTGGAATCAGTGTAGTTAAGACAACAGCACAAACCCGTGTTTGGACTACACCTAGTTACAGAAAGCCTAGAGACTGCATTTTCCAATGCTTGCGTATGAATTATGCAAGTC
Organism: Rhagologus leucostigma; assembly: GCA_013397725.1. NCBI lineage: Eukaryota > Metazoa > Chordata > Aves > Passeriformes > Rhagologus > Rhagologus leucostigma. The sequence continues at coordinate 704,256 of VZTD01003639.1, read as the reverse complement.
AGAACAAGGCCAAATGGGTTGTCTTTGACAGTCCATCTATTCAGACAAATCAGTCTCTCAGTCTTAAATATATTCTTTTATCAGAAAAAGTTTCTATGACAGAAAGAAGAAACACTCTGTATGTCAGATTTCAAAGCTTTTTATGTGACGACAGAGAATTTTTTCCTCTATATTTTTTTCAGCCTCACAAACTCTTTTCTCAGCACGATTTGAATTACTCTAGGAAGACACTGCGCAGCTTTAAACTTTAGAGCTTCATAACACAAAATATAAAACAAATGTCTTTGAAAGCAAAACTTTCCATACGCAAAGGAAGACAATGTTCTCTTTGCCAGAGTCTTTACTAGAAAGATGTTTAAAACAGCAGATAATGAATACCGTTAAATCACTGTCTCCTCAATACTAACAGATATTGCATACAAAATATAACCACCGCTTCTAAGCTTCCTCCATAACCTATTTCAGCCCAAATGCACTGACTTCCCTGCTTCTTGACAACCAAATGCATTGATATTTGGGGGAGTAGAAGGGGAAAAAAGAAAAGCAAGTACACAAGTGGTATGTCTGAAGAGTTTTACTAGCAATATCTATATATGTCAGGCTATCAGTATTTTAATTCTTCTCTCAATTGTTTAAAGGACTATTAGAAGAATTAAAAGGGTATTTAAGAACTATATTTCACTGAAATTGAATGGATGGGGTAATTTTAAACATTACTTAGGGTCTTGTTATGAAACGCATTTCAAGAAAGCTGCATGGGAAAGATTAGTTTTAATACGATCAGTATTTCTGCTGAAATGACTAGTAAAGTCAAACATCTCCCTATTACCCTACATTGAAAATATCTTATCGAAAGCTAAAAATTACTTTTTTTCGATCATGTCTGTTCTAATGATGAAACTTTGTCTAAGTGAAGCCAAAACTAGTCATCTATAAACAATTTTCTGGCAGGCATAAACTTAGCTTTCAGTGAATCATATTTGAAATAGTTTTTTTCAAGTTCATGAAAGAAAAAGTGGTGAAATTTGACTTGCTCCTAAAATGGATTTTGACATGCAAAACTTAAAGCTAGGAGCTAGTACAGAGGCTGTCTGTTCTGCATTGTGCAAAATCTGAGACAAGATGCTTAGTCATACTCCAGATATTGTAAGCAGCTAAATCTGAAACACGTGCTTAAAATTCCAGGGACTTTCATTTTACTGCTATGATCAGATATAAAAGATGCATTGTTTTAGTGTGCTAAGATTTACTTGAGAACTTGTCATAAAAATATTCTCTTGTCACAAATATTCTTTAGTTACAACAAAATGTTATATATTAATAAGAGAAACCAACAAATAATAATAATATTCTTAGTCCTGTGCATTCTGCAAGCAAATATGATGGAGTTTCAAATAAATGTTAGATTTTCTGTGGTGAAAAGTCACAAAGACTGATATAACCAAATTAGAGTTTCATGGCTGGCAGGGAAAAGAAAATAAAGAAGTTAAAGTTGCTCAGAAATTACAGAAATGCCAATTAATGCTGAAAAAAATCAGAAGACAGTAGAGAAGAACTAAAAGGCTGTTTTAGCACGAGGTCACTTCCTCCCATTTTCAGCCCATAAGAAACATTTCTCGTACTTTACTGTTAAGAACGTAGCTGTTTCAGCTGAAATCAGATTCACAGAGAAAAAATATCTTATCCAATCAACTTAAATAGCAGCACACAATTACTCTATTTAAATTCAGTTGGCATGTGCATTGTTCTCTGGCACTTGAACAGAAAAATGGGTTTCCTTTGAGTTCATCACTATCTATGGCTTCCATCTGTTTTAGTTCAAACATAAAACTTAGCAGAATTTTCACTGCAAGAACATGATGGTGAAACTGTTAAAAAAATAAATCTCTTAACTGTAGACTGACACCATATTCTCATGTCCCTAGAAAGCACAGATGGAAACTACTGAGTTTTTCAAGGTATCTACGTATGAACCAAATTAACTTTCCAATCTTAAAACTTTGTCTTGTCTTACTCTCCTTGGAAAATTATTATTGGAAATATACAATTTTCATCTATTGTAACATAATGAAATATGAAGAGAGGAATAAAAATAAAAATTGGTATTTTCTGTGCTCACTGTACTTCTGAAATCTCTTCTGCATTACAGAGCCAAAATTGTAACAGTGAGATGGCAGGGGGAACCAAGCAACCACTTCCATTTGTCATGTCAGCGTGCACAGAAAGAAGGAACAGACTGGTTTTCATTTTCAGGAATGTGAGAGGTGCCAATGGCAGTACACTGCAGTAGAAGATCTGCATTCTCTACATTTATGCCTAATAGTAGCTTTCAGACAAGGCAAGAAGTATTAGTCACCACCTGAGTGTGGCAAATAGAAGCAAGAATGCTCTGTAACATGAATGATACACCTGGTCACCTTGTCTTTGATGAGATATGCATGCTTTTAGCACACAGCAGTTACCACTGGGCTAGCTGTTTAAAGGTTCCAAACCTTTCGTGTTACTTAATAATGTTTTGCAAACATGTAGAATAGACAGAAACTGAATTTAATAATGGACTTAAATGATAAAATTGCTAAAATGGAATTAGTTCTCTCTAAGCAGTACAAAAGAAGAGATCAGAGTTAAAATTACCTAAGAAAATTTAATTTCAGCTTCCACTTACTTTAAAGTCAAGGAAAATTAACTGTTTAAGTAAATGCTATAGACTTACAGATGCTATGTAGAGATTTTCAGCTTGGGAAAACACTCCAAACTTTTGGCTAACTATTTTAAATCTTAAAATACTATTAAATGCTATCTCAATGCTACAAGTCTTGCAATTGATTACACAGATCTTAAGAGAATCACGAGCAGACTAGCAAGTTGTCCTTCAAATTAGGAGAACAACAGGCCCTTCTGTGCTAATGTAATATATAATAAGTATAGGAGCCTCTAGCAAATAATGCTGAAAAAAATTGTTTTATTTTTCAATTGCTTCAATACAGAGATTTAATTTCTACAAAGAAAGCCTGAAGTCTTGGATAATTTTAAAATTAGATTGTGTTAGTCTAATTAGAACACCACAAATGAAGTAACATTCGATCAGCAAAATGGTTTGGGTTCCCTGTCCCGATGTTCAGTAGTATATATTACCTGAGAAAGTATGGAAAAACAGAATTCACAAGAGTGAGTTAATGTACAATGAACAGAGGAGTTTAAATGGGAGCCCACATGTGCTAGTTATATGCTTACTGCCGTGGCCAAGTGATTTAATAGAGCCCAGAACAGTAAGAGGAACCAGCATTCTAAAGCCAACTGTATTTCTGGAGTTCTTCAGATTGGATGAATTAGTATCCTCCAGCAGATTTGAAAAAATACTTAAAAGGACAAAACTTGATTTTATCAATGGATTTAAGTTTTCTTTTCAGCTTCAACTGCAGAGAAAGGGAAAGTGAACTGGCAGCACTAGGGGTGGTTTGCTCTAAGTAACTGTGAAACAATGTTTTCAGTAAAAGACAGCTTAAGACTGACATTCATTCAAGTGAGAAAATAGTTCTTTTACCATTTTAATATGAACCTAGAATCTATATTAACAATCAGTATTAATTCAAATATGCAGAATGGATGACCCTTTTTTCTTTATTTAGCATAATAACATACCTTTAAGTGGATCATGCTCTGCTCTCATAATGTCAATAAGGGAGTTTTCCAAAGAGTGCATATTCAGACTGTCATACATTCTATTTCGATCCTAAAAGAAAACAAAAGCCTTAGTATTGGAATACAAATTCTGTAGTTTTTAACAAAAAACTTGAAAGGAAAACACAGGTTTCTTCTAAAAGTTGCCCACTCAGACACTCTGGAGATGGGACAACGATACAAAGTAAAATCTGATTTTATTAACAGTAATTTTAACAGCATTCAAATATAAAACTAGAGATGCAGTGTGAAGAACTCTGTGTGATGCAGAGTGAACAAATGCTGCGGATGCATTTGACAGCCGGTGATTGCCTGTTTCCTTCAGAACTGCTTGAATCAGTTCTAGTGATCCACAGCACAGTTATGCATTAGGCTGATTAATGAAGGAGACTAATGTCTGTAAGAGTTCAATTTCATTTCATGCACAAGTAAGATAGTGAGGAAGGTGGGGAACTACAGGACAAGAAGGACAGTCATGTCACATAAAAGAGAGCACTTTCTTGGCGCTTAGCCAGGTGCCCAGCATGAGCCACCAGCCCCTGCCGAGGCTGCCCTAGCCGGCTTCAGGGCCTTTGCATACAAAGACCTGACTTACAAATGGCCAGAATTAATGGTTAAAGGGTGGAAAATTAAAGCTAAACTACGAACGGGAAATGTCATAAATCTTACTAATACATTATCAGCCTTATAGAGGACAATTTCTTTTACACATGAATATTAAGAAGTTACCATACTGTCTTTACTAATATTTTCACTGACAGTAATTAAAGTTATTGCAATGAACTATAAATGTTTTCACTGATTTTGTTTTACCCAAGACATTTTCTCCCATGTTTGCCAATACACTCAAGTTACAGACACAGAAAAAAGATTACTTCTAAATTCTTTGGCCTTTCTGGGATACCTTTCAGAAACTGAAAATGGTTTGTGTAAAACTATAATCTCTTCTACTTTCAAGGCTTCTGGCTAGACTGCACTGCACTTAAATCCTACAATCATGCCTTAACTTTACTGTTGTCTTCTGTCTGCAGTATAGTAATTCAGCAGAGTAGGACGAAATACATCATACACATCCCAGGACTGGTGAAATTCCCTGAAGATGCAGCCATCCACTTAGTATGTATATAATGGGGACCGAATGTATATGACCCACACTCACTGTGACCTTCCAGGATGGTTCAGCAGAATCACAGATTCATTTCAAACTACGTCCCTCAGCAAGTAGGTATTCCTCACATTGGAGGAGTAAAAAAGCTAGCCTGGGAACAGAAGTTTTCTATCAATCACACACTATGACTTATGATCAGCTTTGCCATGATGAAACTAGGGTCTTACTTTCATCTCTTAGAAAGCTTAGTCAATGTTGGGATGAAGAGGGAGAAGCCTTTTTTCCCCCACCTTTTTTTACCTCAAACAACTATTAAGGGTAATGGGTCCCTGTTGGGTAAGGAATTTGTTAGAAAATAGAAGATCTGATCAAATTAATATTTCTGGAAGTCCTTGGATAATTTTAATGATGTATTTTAAAAAGTAGGTTTCTCTTGTCTCCTGCCACATCCCAGACCAAATGCCACTGACACTTCGTTAGGCAATCTTCAACCCGGTTTCAGTGCCAACAAGTCATCAGCACTATTTTAGTTCACAGCAACCTTTATTTTGGGACTGGCTGGCTTTCATTTAGTTCTTTAGTTGCCCTGAGAACCACCAAAATGAAACCGAAGTGACTAATCTGCTTCCATGCCCTTACAGGTTTGTTTCACAATGGCACAATGAAAAGAACCTGCTTACCACAGCAAACCTGCTGTCTATAGAAGGTGTGAGCAGTGACCAAGCTGGATCTTTTCCCTACTGTCCCCTAGCATTCAAAAGTATCTCATCAGGATTTTTAAAGAAGTCTTAAAGTCAGTTTAAGGCACTAGCTGGTAGGTAGTACGTGCTCTTGCAAAAACCAGTGCTAAGTAAAGACAAAACATGCTTTGCTACCTCTGTAGACAACAGGGGAAAAGAACTAGTATTGGTAAAAACCAGACTGAACTGTATATGGTGTTTTATCTTTGTTACAGGCTCATTACAGATTTCCTTATTTTTTTTTATCACTGCTACATACATATGTGTTGAGGTAACACATGACTGTCTGGGAAATGGTCATTATTACAGACTTAATGACACTCTGTGGAACAGGAGCCTGTAAGAAAAGGCTCAACCATGGTTAATTCCTAAAACTGGCTACTTGGTCCTACATCTTACAGAGAAATGGTAAAGTAAAACATGTAACATGTGTTTGAAATCTATTTGTAAACTGCTCCACTGGGTGACATGGTGCAATGATTCTAACTTCACCCTTGCATCATTTTATTTTGAAAGTTCTGTGTATCTAAAGTGAAACGTCTTGCTCTGCTAGAAGCAGAAGAAATAATAAGCCTTTCCCATCCTTTTTACACCTTAGAAAGTTTGTGGTTTGTTTCCTTGAATTGTATTACTTAATTTTGGGCAGTGGAAACATACAATGGGCAGGCACCACACAATATAAAAACATTGTGAATACACTTAAGTACAGCAGGATTTAAACATGGGAATTGCATTCTGCTATCCCACTACCCACACATCATGCTACCCACTCGTGAGTTTGGGTAGTATCTTGGTAATCACTGCTTCAAAATTTTAATCTCTATTGCAAATGACACTGATGAATTGCATGCTACAAAGCAACATTATCTGAAATTTATCTCTAAAGGTAGGTCATTCTTTGGGTACAAGGTTCATTTTAAATCTTTGTGCCTCTCGCCTTTATAATGCTACAACACTGCTTTGAGCTCCCCAAATATGTATACCATATCTTTCAAGTGAACAGTTATCATCTATGCAAATAGGAAACTTTAATTTCAAAGCAGAACTTAAAAGTATTTCAGTAAGGTAGGTCACACACCAGCAAGTATTTTCTAGAAAGGTCTGTTGAAAGGGGACAATTCTACAACAGCATGCACTACTAAATCAGAAAACTTCCATTATGGTTTTGGTCAATTTTTGGGACAAGCATGAAAAGCAGTACCACTGAACATGATTGTTCCAGATCTCCATGCATGCGGAAACAGTCCCAAGAATTACGATTACCTTTAGTTTCATTATTTCAACACAACTGATAAGAAGTTATCTTCTAAAACAACCTGGACCTACTTTTAAAACAACATGGAAGTAGTCCCAAAAATTAGAACTATTTCCATGTTGTCTTAAAGATAGTTCGAGATTGTTTTGGAAGGCAATTGGTTATCAAACACATTGAAATAACGAAACTAAAGATAATCAGGAGGGCAAAAGGCCTTGATACCTAAGCATGTATGTTAATACATGTTTTCTATCATCCTGACTCCCAAAGCACCTTTTGTCAAGGTTGAATTCCTGTAAAATATTTTTCATTTCCTTCAGCTCTGTGGCTCATCAGTCCTGTGCTAAGACGCAAGTGAACTTTTGCTGTGTCAGAAGGTCTGTATCTCCGAGGAATGTCACAACGTAATGCTAGCTCTTTTCCCTCAGAGCTGATCGTTAACTTCTCCCCAGCACTACAAATTCTCAGACTAGGTTTTTACTTTTAACTGTCTAAACGCTTGAATCCTGCTTGACCTACCTTTCCCATATGAGAATCACAACTGCATTTGTACAGCAGATTGGTACAACTGCCTGAGCGATATGGTTAAGTAAAAAATTGTCTATGTAAAAAAGTTTACAGAAAAGCAGTAGTTATTTTAGGAATAGGAGAAGCACAAAGTATCCTTCCTACAGAATACAAGTGCTAGAAGGAGCTTTTGACAATGTCATGCAAAATACATCTGAAGAGTATGCATTTGAGAAGTAGTCCCCAAGCCATGCATCTGAATATGCACAAACAGGAGGACAGCAGGTTTCACTACTAAATTGACGAACAAATAGTTTTTCTAGGCACATTCTATTTAGGACTTCTAAATATACCCGTGCAATTTATGCAAAGATTATCCTGTTTGAGCATTTGCTGAAACTGCAGTCACATCTCTAAGCTTATATATTGTCACTTATGCATAAAGCAAATACAAGGACTGAAGCTATTCAGTGGTGAATAGTTTTGTTAATTTTTAACCACAAACACTAGTTCATAGTTAGTAAGTTTGACACCTTTGAATTTTGAACACATGCTTTAAACTACTGATTTGGAGGCCTACTTGAAGTAAAAAATTAGAATGCTAACATAGGCATTAAAATCTGTTAATGGTAGTATCTTTAAGATATGATCTTTATATGTCTCTTCATATTTTAAAGAAATGTAGCACCATGAGATGGGAGCTGAAGACAAAAGTCATAAAGCTTATAGTCACTTCAAGTATGGTCTTACTTGGCAGCAAAAAAGAACTCTAACTTTGACCTTGATGAACTGAGTTTGCTAAAAGCTAAATTAAAGAAACTTTTTAAAATTGCTTCCCAAACTAAAATGTTAACAAGCTCCATTGTTTTCACCAAGTTCCATTGTTCTCACCTTAAACCTGACCCAAATAAAAACGTGCTTTAAGACTTTCTAGAAAGAGACAAGTGATTTAGTAATAAAGTATCCACACTTTAAAAAGTACCTGAATATAGTATTCAGTGTTAATGCTAGCAGTAATAACCTAACAATTCCTACATACATAGTCTAAAATATCTCTGCTAACATCTAAACGTCAAGTCATTCTCATTTTAGTGAGGATATACTATTATCAGAACCCCCTTTATGAAACCGTAACCAGTGTAAATGAGAAACCTAATATGAAAACCTACTGAAACTACAATTTTAGCTCTATAAAAAAGCAAGGAGGAAGGCTTAAAGTAGACACACAAAGTTGCCTGGTTACTCTTCACAGCGTCATTAGTGGTAAAGATGAACTAAAGATGTCTGGTAGACATCTGTGAACAGTCAACTGGACAACAAAACGTTTGAAGTTAAAATGACACAATCAGCTACGTAAGCTAACTAAACTGAGCCTAAAATGCACCAAGAACAGGTCCTGTGGCAAAGACACATCTACTTCCCAGCTACATAAGCATTTTAAAATGAACAAAAAATCCCAGTACTGTAGTACTTCAGCTCAAGAATGTGTATTCATAACCTGGAAACAACCAGACACCAGACTACGGAGATGATTAAAGTCTCAGAAAGCGTGACTTTCAAGGCAAATCTAGAAAATTTGTGTATTAATAGTTTCAATGAAATAACTAAAGGGACATTTAGACATTTGAAAGAGAGGTTGTTATTCAAGTTTTGGGTTTCTCACACGCCAGCCCCACATCTAGAAATATCTATACACTCTTGAAAATGCAAATAAATGCAAATACATCAGCACATACAGCAAATGTACTTTTGGATGGATCTTAGGTGAGAACATATTCATTTTAACTCAGAGAACAAGGTGAGATAAGCTACTCAGCATACACATCACTGCTATCCTATCATGGTTGTTAAATATTTTGTTGAATTTTCCTAATTCTGATTTTGTATTGCATTAATAGAATGAGCTGTATAACTGAAGCAAATTTAAATAATAGGAGAAAAGTCTTAGTTCATATGAAGTCATAAAAACATTTGTATGGTAAGTCCCACAAACTTCCCACTAATTGATTCCTTTGAATGGTTAATCTGTGCAGCTCCTAATACTATTTATTCAAAGGTTGTGATCCTGAAGGTAAAAGCATGGCTGTAGACTGCTTTCCCCAGTTAGAGATATCCCCAGTATGGTCCTCAAACACAAATATCTGGTTGTGTGTGTTATTTTAATCAGTCCCAGACAATCAATCCACTGCATTAAAAACCCTGAAATTGTTCTGTTCCAGCACAGCCTCAGCAAAAAATAAACTGGTAAAGCCTGCCTTACAGATCAGTGTTCGGATAATTACACTACTCTGAAGAGTAAGAAAACTTTGCAGCTAGATAATCTCAATGCCTTCAAGTTTAACATCAGCTGCCAAATACTCAGCACTTTTGAAAAAATGTGCCACACGTTTAGGAGCCTAAACATGGAATTAAGAATCCAACTTTAGCAACTTGCACTTCACCTAATATTCACTGGTATGTGTATCATCTACATTAGCCATTGAAAATGTCAAGTTTCTCTAAATTGCACTAAAACTGTCATATCAAAAATTTGAAATTCTCCAAATGGAGGTGATTCTAAGGCAGAAAAACACGACAGCAGCTTAAATTAAATATCTAAAACTAACACCTGTTGTGACATACAATCTTAAACCACATTTTGCTTTTCATGTGATTTGCTTTCTTCAAAAACTTGAGCACATTTCAAAAAGAAATAGAAAAAGAAAAATCTGCATTTGTGCAAGATGCTACCTTACCATCCCAAGCCCCAGCTGGAGAGCTATGTTTAAACACAGAATAAGAACATTCAGCTTTTAGGACCATGAACATTACACACTGTTTGTCTGAACAAACAGGAAGGACAAATCAAGGTGAGAAGCACCCAGATATGCAGTGTATTTCCTTAATTCAAGAGACAGAGAAATTAAATTCCTATTCATAGAATGCAGTGTTTTTACTAGAATGAAAATAGTTGAATGCTGATGTGTAGTATTAAACATTTTTAACATGTTTTAGTAAGATTATTTGCAAGATGGTAGGAAAAACTAAGCTTGCAATCAAAACAGGATACTGCAGTTCTTAAAAAAATAATAGCAAAAATTTAGAAATAGTTAATTATTTTCCTTGTACAAGAAATATAAATCAAAAAATGGATATACAGAACACTGATCTCTGTTCTTGCATTTTGTCCACAGAAACGCCTGTAGCATGTTTTTTGGGGAAAATCACTTGTATCAAAAGGTTTAGAAATATATATTCAGCTTTGTACCCTATAATTGGGGTTTTTTTGTACTTTAGGTCAGGGCATAAAAGAGAATATTCATATTATCTGACTTCTTGAAATGCAATATAAGTGCCTAAAGTGAAATCCCAGGGGCTGTGTAAGGTCAGTGGTGCCAGGTATGTTCTTCTAGAGAATAAGATTATCTAAATAAGGAACCTGGATTCTCTCTAAGGACAGAGAAACAGGCCCCTCAATTAAATGCTTAAGTTGTACGGTGTCAATACTTGACAGGATTTCTAACTGTTCCTTTAATGATTGAAGTACAAGGCAACAACCCTTCCCCATATGAAGTACCTATAATGGTGCAAGCAGTATGGCTGAACTCAGACAAAATTATGTCTACAGGTTTTATGTCTATGAAAGAACTTTATTTGATGCAGTTTGTATTATCTAAAAATCATGAGAAAGGCAAAAAAGCTTCTCGCAGTGAGGCACGTAAGAAAAACCTGGCTATAGGCTTAATTTGCTCACATTTAAATCAGTGTTGCGATGATGTTTAATTATTTTTACTTAAAACCAAAACAAACTGCTGAACTTTTTAAAAATCCTAAGAGATGTCTTTCATAACTTCTGTAAGCAAAAGCAGCTTTGCTGCAACTAATGTGGCCATTGTGAATTCAACTTCACAGGGGACATGTTTCAGTTTTAACTAGGAAGTACAGAAAATCTACTTTCATTCCTACAATACTCATAATAGTTTACTCACTTATCAGTAATGACACTCACTGTCACACATATATTAGTTTAATGTCAAGCAATATTTTTTTCATAAGAATTGATGTCAGTTCTCTTCTGGGGACCACACATCAATGCAAATACCAAATAATAAAGAAGTTTGATGGAACGGCAAAGCTTCAAGCTTGCATACAATCCTCTTTAGGTGGTTTATCTTGTTTGCATGAGGTACATGTTTTTCAGAAAATGTATGAGCAGCTGACATGCTGAAAGCTATCTGGGCTTTGGAAAAATATACAGCATTTTAAAAAAATGGCAGCTGAACATTAAAGACCTACACAAAGTTAGTCCCTGAGAGCATCAGCTTTTCTAAGCTGTTTTTAATTGCTAAGTTTGAGCTAGCTAAAGTTTGGAAGAGAGGTGCTTTGTCCCCTCCCCTACAAAATTACTACCGCAGTTACCCAGAGAAAGAAGTACTCTGCAAAACTGTGAATGATGCAGTATGTATCCAACACGCATGCTAAGATGTGTTTGCTCTGTGGAACCTTGGAAGAGATAGGTAACTTCTACATACACATAAATGCTTTTGTGCTAGACTTTCCAAATGGCACAAAATTTATATAGTACTATTTTTTAGTATTTTCTGAAATTGCTACTGTATCTTTAAGAATCTTCAATCTAAATACCACAGCCTTTTATGGAAGGAGACAAGCACAGTACAAATCAGCAAGATGGGTGTTTGACAGCATTGCAATTGCCAACAAGTCCTGATGAAAAGAAGCACGAGCTCCAAACTCCGTTTAACTTTTTTCGTTATGACTTGAAAAATGTAACAGTCATCACAAGGAATTAATCATATAACAATAGTGTACTAACTGAAAAATAAGAACACGATTTCAGTGTAGCAAAGTAATTTATGGAAACATCTAGCATTTCCACAATAGCAGCAGATAACACTGCAACCCTTAAAAGAGGTTTATTTTTACTGTGTTCTGCAACTATTACTTTATACATGTCAGGGAGATTTAAGCATAGACAGATCAACAGCATATCCGAACAGGCCTGTTTAATGGGTGGGTCTGGTGCTCATAGGTGTGACCAACAATTGAGAATGCCCAACTTCTCACTTTGACATTATCCCTTAAAAAAAATCTCCCAACCCTTACAAAGTTAAATTGCAAGGATTTCTTTTCTACCCTATTACATAGAAGTTATTTAGATGATAGTCTAAATGCACAAGACACTTGCTCAGACACAAAATGAGTTCATCTGTATTAGACAACCGCTCTAAAAGCTTCTGAAAGTTCAAAGTATTGGTCATATGGACTCCTAAGGCATATTGCACGGGCAAATACAATCACAACTCACGCTTAGCTGCATATGAGTTCCAGTGTATATGTCACAGCAGTTTCAGTGTATGATGGCATTAATATTTTTCAATCTGTTCCTTAGGTTAACATCTTCGGGACAGATTTCAGTGTTTACTTTCAACTATTTTTGCTGCCCTGCACTGCAAAGCATTACTTATCTGTAATCTGTTTTACTTAATAGAATACAGTTCCTGAAGAATACCACATTTTTTTTCCCCCCATCTTTCTACCCACACAAAATATTATTCAACTACAGTATTTCAGCTAGCAAGGCTACTTAATGGAACCTGTCTTCACAGTATGGGCAATAAGTTTTCAGGTCCAAATGCATATGTAGAGCCTAACTTTGGCTTGTCCAAAAGTCACGTTAGCTTCGAAAACACTACAAGTATCAGAGCGCACCTGGATAGAGTAGTCAGGACATGGCCTCCTGTCCCAAATTCATCAGAAAAATAGTAAGAAAACCCAGAACTCTAGTGGGAAATCTGGTCCCAAGGAGCACCCTCTTCCCACTACTTCAGCTACATAAGCATTAGATTGCCATTTATGCAAATACAGCTCCAATGTGGTCATGATTATGACAACCGAAAAGCCTCTGCTAACAAGGAACGACTAAATTAATGTAGGTAAGAATGGGAAAAACAACATTTTACCAAGACGTTACTGAGACTGCAGTTAAATGACTTACTTAAAGTCACGTAAGATGTCACTGGCAAAATTCAGGAGGTGAATCCAGATCTAGTTCTAAGACACATCCTTCTGTTTAACACTTCTAAATCACAAGGCTTCCAGACAAAACAAAAACGCAAAAGGTGCTAAAATGTGGAGGAAAAAGATCTCACACACAAACATCAGCCTAGAATATCAGTAAAAGACGAACATGACAAAAACTCGAGAACCATCTACAAATGAAAGAAAACCTATGTACAAGGACAAGCAAACAAAAAAAAAATCCTTAGGTTTAAAGGGATTTATAAGAATATAAGCATTATCATAGGCGGAAGACACTTCCTGGATTAAACATACTATGTTTTATTCCTTCATCAGTGCCTACAGTTTGTATCTTCCTTGCCAAGCAATATTCTTACTCAACTGTGAGAATCATATATTGCTGAATACAGTGAACATACGGGGATTAATTGCAATTTAAGACTACAAATAACAGAGAAACACAATTTTCAAACCAAGTATCAGAGCTGCAACCACTGTTTAATTCTCATTTAAAATGAATGAAGTAAAAATGCTATGCAAGACTATGAACACACCAGATATACCATCCTTACCTGCAAAGGAAGGAGAGTATTACTGTTGGTGTCAGTTCGGAAAACATTATCTTCAATCCACGATTTTGGTGTCAGTGATGGAGTAGAGCGAGTAAATTTAGGAGGAGCTATGACATTACCAGAAAAGGGCTTCTTCAAAGGAGAGATCTGGTTCATAGTTCCTGGAATTCCCATGTTTCCAGTTCTACGATGGTCTCTGCCATGCATTCCTCCCCAGGATATATTTCCTGTGCTCCAGCCGCTGCTCTGATTGCTCCAGGGTGACTGCTTCAGAAGAGGCTAAAAAAGAAAGATTAATTTATATTATTTTGAAAATACTTGAAATGTTTTTCTACTTTAAAAAAAAACCAAACCCCAAAACAACCAACCACCAAGTGAGCAATGCGCAGAGATTTCTATGAACCACTCTCTCCTGATAACATGTAAATTAGTTACTGAGGCAAGGAAGAGAAAACAGCTTCAGCAAAAAAAAGTCATTCCTACTCCCCTATAAGTCTCCCCAGTAAACACCACACTACTTGTGCAGGCAATTTTGATTATCATTTTAGTACCTCGTAGCATTTTTAAAGCTATGCAGAAGAAAAATTCCAGGGTATAAAACCATGTTACAAAAAACCCTGAGGGCAGTTTTTATCATACATTACTTGGTATTGTACTACGAGATCTCTGCATAAGTAACAGGAGAATTTCAAAGAGATTTAAAAAAATTATTACTAAAATAATATTTATATTTATACTAATAATTATTGCTACTCAGTATTTCACTACACTGAGTAGAAATTTAAAAATTAAAATTCAAATGGCAGATTTAATTCCCAGTCCCAGTGTTTTTAATATCATTGTCTCAGTATTACCATATAAGAGCAAAAAGAGCACTGACTACTGTACAGAGAATCTGTTTGAAGGAGCTATCTTTATATTTCCACATTAAAATGCATTATTCTGAAGCCATGGCTCAAATATTTCTGGAGTAGTGAATAGAGTAATTTCTGGAGTAATGAATCTGTGGGATTATGCAGGGTGTACTCTAAAACTTTTTTTTTTTTCTTATCTAGATATATCTTACACCTACATAAATACACTTTTATATAAGTGTGTATAAATACACTTATAATAAGTGCACTATATTCTCTAATATGAAAACGGAAATTTTTAGAAGATTTTTAAAGGATTAAGTTTTTATTCCTAAGCTACAACTTCTGCTAAAAAGTGACCTATAGTGGTTGTCACATTACCAAGAGGTGGACCCACTGAGCATGACTGACAGTGAAGAACTGTATTTATCTTTAGTAGTCTCAAATCTGACTGCTCTTGGAAACGCTTTTTCTCAAACACAGAAATGGAGTGCGAGTGCATGTGATGATTCTAAATTCAGTTCTGTGGAGCAAAAACAGGGTACTTTTATCTCTAAGCTTAGCTGCAAGCAACCCTCAAGCTGCAATTCTAGTAACTTAAAAATTTAAAGCATGTCAATATGTTATGTATCAGGTAAAAGAACTTTCTGAAGGCAGAAAGATAAAATTCTAACAACACCCTCACCACCTTCACCCCCAGAAAACAAACCAAAAAACCACTAAAGCCATTCTTGGTCAAGTGATCAGGAAAACATCCTATTCTATATAATTACAGATAATTACATTGTAAAACTTGAACACTTGCGTTGGAATTTTGGGAGAGGCAGGCACTCTATTGTGAAACAAACTTTACGAGATAATGCCAAATGTTAACAAGCCTCTAATATTGCTAGCTATGCTGTCACGGCACTCTTTAAGTGAGAGAAAATTCCTGTACACCTCACTTGGAGAATTGCTTGGAATTTGCTTGAAGAAGGTTATTACAGATGTTACGGACAACTATCTCCTAATCATAATGCATCATAATCAGTTCTTGAACAGGCATACAATGTGAGATTCCAGTTCTGATACAAATGAATCTCCACCGATTAAATCTGACAGGATTTAATACTAGAATGAAAAAAAATTAAGATGAGGCCTATATAACTTCAGCCTTTCATAACTGAGCAAACTATTGGAGCAAAATGGGCTTATAATGCAACAGCTAGTAATATTAACACGGATTTGCCTCTCACTGATTTCTTATAATATTCTGATCCAGTAAAAAAACCTGAACTTCCATTTCAACAAGGGATCGTTACACCCCTCGATTAAAATCAGATTAAAATCGGTCACAGAACTACCCTAACTCGAAACACTGCGCTGTCCCCGGATACACATTCAAGCAATGTCAGTCAAAACCCATGAAAAGGCAGCATGGTGTCAACTTTCGCATCTGACCCTCCTCTCAGCGACCCGTGCCCGTCCGACCGAGCCTGCCCGAAGGCCAGTCCGCGGCTGGGGAAGGGGCTGCGCCGGCCGGAGCTGTCAGGCTCATTGTTCCGGGGACACCGCGCCCGCCACGGACGGCTCGGGAGGACAAGGAGGGCCTTTTCACGGCGAAACTCACAGACACCAACAGGACCGTTTGCGCTCTTTTAATAAGAGCAAACCCTCTCTTCTCGTCCCGAAAAAAACACGGCCTTCCTCGGTAGGCGACGGCGCACCGAGGAGAGCCAGAAGAGCCACCCCGGCACCTGCCACCCGGAACGGGCGGGGAGAGTGGCCGGGCGCGGGGCGGCCGCAGCCCCCTCCGACCCGACCCCTCCGGCCGCCCGGCGCCGNCACCGCCGCGCAGCCTCGCCCGGCGCCGGCGAGAGCGAAGCCGCCCGGCTCCCGCGGCCGGCCAACCGAGGGCGGCGGAGCCCCCGTCCCTTCCCCGCGTCCCCCTTCCCCGCCCTGGGGCTCCCCGCCGAGGCCGCCGCCCGGTACCTGGTGGTGGTTGTAGGAGTTTCTCTGCTGCAGGAAGGCGGCGGCGGCGGCCGCCGCCTGGTGTTGGTGCTGGAGCTGGGGGCTCACAGGGGATCTCCG